>CM060980.1:134904950-135134950 GCA_030765065.1 Deroplatys truncata
CGTGTGTTTCCGGTGAGATCTTAGTATCTAATTACTTTCTCTACTACGTATAGTAAGTAGGGGAAGTATTGTATTCCACCCAAAAATTTGATACCGAGATTTCACCGGAAATACATGTTTTGAGACCCCCTGAATCCAAAAAAAGAAGCATTTTTGGAAACGCGCGCGCGTGTGTGGGCGTGCATGTGTGTGTGCGTGCGTGTGTGTGAGAGAGAGAGAGAATAACTCAAATGAACAGTCAGATAAACACCAAACTTGGTATTTAGGTTCAGTATCTTCCAGAGATGTAACACAAAGGTTTTCAAGAAAATCCCCCCACCCCAGATTACTCTTTACATGGAACATTTTTCAAAAATTTTAATTTTCTCAAAAATGGCTCTAACGATATTGATTAAAATATCTTATATTTAAGATATTTTCATGACAAATGAAATGTATATCTCAAATTTTCTGGGAATGTCTCCAAAAGTATTCTTCATTGTGAATGACTTTTGCATAACTGGTAAACCATAAGAGATAGACAAAATTTTACTACACAAAAAATGTAGATCGCATTAAAATACACAATTTATGTCATATACATTTTTTTTGTTGAGTGAACCATTTTCGAGATATTGCTTGTTATTCCCTTAAATTTTCCAATACTTATACTTTTTCTCCAATGGGAATTTGTTATTCTTTTTTTTTGTCCTGGTAATGCAAAGAGAATGGAATACTCCACATAGCAACCAGCTCTTAAAAGATTTGTCTATCGCTTAAAGTCTACCATATTCCCCTTGCACCTACAAGAAAATTAGCAATAAGATTAACATCTCGATTAACATGAAGCATATAGAGAATAAACATTTGTAAAAATAGTTTGTACAAGAGTAGAGAAAGTCATGTGAGTGTAACACATCAGATTTTTTTTTGGATGTAATGCAATATTACCTCGAGTTACTCTAGGTAAGTAGTACAGAAAGTAAAAATTAAGTTAAATTTGAAATCAGAACGTTAATCTAAAGAAACAATAAACTGTTTGGCTAAAGTAAAAGTAAAGGTTAAAGAAATTTCATAATTGAAATTGAAAGATCAGGTTTTAAGAATGTGGGGGTTTTGAGAAGATCTTTTTCACTTACATGCAGTCTTTGACTCGCAATGACACCATCAAACCAGTTGGACCTCCAGAATTAATGCATTTGGACTGTAAAAAACACAATATTATATATCATACACATTCCAAAACTTAAGAACAAATGTTAGTAATCCAAATGCAAAGTAAACCTTACCTAAAGTGTAGATCTAACACATGCTGCGCTGTGAGTGTTAACATTTTAACTCTAAAGTAGGTATGGCTCTGTGTGGTTAGTTGAGCACTGGCTCTCTGTATTGGTCGATAATCTGAGCAAGGAACGTGGTATTTGAGTATGCTTATATGCAACATCTCATGTAAGTTTTTTGGCATAAAGGAATGTTGCAATATATTCCAGCACTGTGGTCATGCCCTATGACCCTAATAGCGTTATTAAATAAGTATAATCATTCTTAGAGTAGGCTTACTTTGCCATTGAGCGTGTAATTCAAATTGGAATGCAGACTAAGGTTAAGTGAGTGTACGTTAGTCTATTTTTAACAAGATTTGAGTACAATTTTTACATAAGAATATTTTGTCTGTAGATGTTACTGCACATCTACATTTATCTGCAATGTTTTAGCCAATTGCACAGTATTTTGAGTATTATTTATGATCTTGATAATAAGCATTTGAATTCAATTGAATTAGTGTCACTTTTAGTGTGAGAAAACATAGCCACTGATGTATGAAGTTTAGATAATGTCCAGGATGGAAAACTGTGAGCTCCGTTTTTGTATTTATTCTTCAGGTAGTGCATTTGTTTCCATGCTATTTGTGCAATGTTTATTTATTGAAGATCCAGTTTTATTAGATTAACATTTTCTTCTTCCTTTTATTGTTTACCTGCAGATTGCTATAATATCATGAATGTTTAACTTGTAAATTATATTTTTGCTTTATATTATGTAAATTTTTACTATAAACACTCCTACCACATATTTTTGAGGTGTTGCTTGTCATGGCATGAACAATGTTATAGCTACAATACACTTACACGATGCAACACAGACCACATGAATCACTTAACATGTGAGGAATTAAGGTAAAATTTTGATTGGTTAAATGGGCAAATGTAATTAAAGTATTACTAAATGCATTAAAATATAAATCATTTATGGTTATTATGGACTGAATATGGATTGCATTCATCTTGGTAAAAGAAAATTGATTTTATGTATCAAAATTACTATATCAGGCAAGTTTGATAATGTAAATCTGTCGATATGTTTGCTTTAATAGTGAACATGTGATGTCTCAAATATGTGTAGTATGCCTACATGTATACTGGTAATTAGGGGTGGTGATTTTTAGCATTTCGAAACTAGAAATTTAGCATCTTTATTTTTACGTTTAGCATTTTGTAGGGTTTATGCATTTTGACTAGAAAAATTACTCATTTTAACATTATTAAACCAATTTAATTAATAAAATGTTTAATCAGTCCAATGAATTTAAGATTTCTTTAAACTAAAAAAGTAGAATCAATTTAACATTTTATAACATTATGGAGTAACCGTATAATTTAACTAATAAACAGGTAATACATTTTATGATAATTATAAAATGCATAAATTAAATTCTGATCTTATTTTGAAGTAATATATATATATACAAAATTCAACATTGTGTTCCTTCACTTGTGTTCTTCTGTCATTTATAATTAAATTGTGCTTGCGGAAATATCTTTCAGTATCTATGGAGAACTTCTTGGGTAAGGGTATCTGAGCTAACAGCCAACAGCATTTGCAAGGAGACCACATAGTTTTTACCAATCAATTTTCATAACCCCCCCCCCCCCCAAAAAAAAAGCATGTTTCTTCTAGTTTCACTTAGATCTTTCAAATCTACTCACAAGCAGTGTGAGGATTAAAAAGTTAGCAACCCTCTTGTCACATTTTCTCCCATGTGACTGCTCAACTTTTTGTTGCACTTAAGCATCATGACCTTTCTTTCTTTCTTTCTTTCTTTCTTTCTTTCTTTCTTTCTTTCTTTCTTTCTTTCTTTCTTTCTTTCTTTCTTTCTTTCTTTCTTTCTTTCTTTCTTTCTTTCTTTCTTTCTTTCTTTCTTTCTTTCTTTCTTTCTTTCTTTCTTTCTCTCTTTCTCTCTTTCTCTCTTTCTCTCTTTCTCTCTTTCTCTCTTTCTCTCTTTCTCTCTTTCTCTCTTTCTCTCTTTCTCTCTTTCTCTCTCTCTCTCTTTCTCTCTCTTTCTCTCTCTCTTTTACATTTTCATTTGAGAAAGAGTCCAAGAATTGCAACTTATCTGGGTTAACCATCCTCCAGTACAACTTTTTACCATTGTGCAACTCATTTCACAACTTATGTGCAAAAGGGTAGAAAGAGCCCACCAAATGAATAATTAATTTCCTAACTGTGACTGAGGCATGAGTCAAGAATTTAACTGACACTATGCATAAAAATAATTGCATTCATCACTAGGATCACAGCTGTAATTGTGTTCTCTATGCCCAAAAATTCAGATTTTAAACAAGACATAATTTATTTTAAGAACAAGTAAAATCTGTAATTACACTAATGTGGAGAAATTTAAATTTCAAGATAATTAAAAAAACAAATAGGGAAAGAGGCTAAAAGTGATGTTCTGGAATATAAAAGGGCTAAAAAACAAGATGTACAACAGTGAAATGCAAAATGTACTGAGAAATATGGACATTGTAAGAATAGCAGAGATGTGGTTAGAAAATGAGATAAAAGATTTAAAATAAAGAGAAATGAAGTAAAGGATATGAAAGGTGGGCAGCATCAGGAGGAATAGGTCTATTTATAAGTAAAGATGGATATAATTTATTATTATTATTATTATTATTATTATTATTATTATTATTATTATTATTATTTATTTTATTTATTTATTTATTCCAGAGATTAAACCCTATTTTACAGTTGTATATAGGGTTGTAGTTTTATAATTTAAAAAGAATTAAATTAGTATAATTATTTACATTTTACAATGTTCAATGGAATGTAATGAATAAAGTTTATAAAGTACTTGTAACAACATCTTCTACTGAAAGTTTTATACATTGGTTTTATAAATTCTATATTACAATAGTTTAAATGAAGTTTCAAACAGTATCTTATGTATATAAACCAAGGACAATTAAAGAGTAAATGTTCTATTGTTTCTTCATTTTCAAAAGGGCAATTGAGATCCTTTTCTATGTTAATATGAAATCTTCGGAAGTATGTACCAAATTTGCCGTGATCAGAAACAAATTGTGTTAGTATAAAATCAGGGAAGAATAATTTACATTTTAGGCGACTGTGTATACCAAGGGAAAATATATTTGTTGTTATTGAGCCATTGTTGCTATTTACCCACAGTGAATTCATGTATTTATTGTTTGCATTTTGTACTCTGGCTTAGTCTTGATATTGAAAATTTGTTGTAGGCATACTTGTCATTACTGGAAGCTGCTGCTTTTGCTAGAATATCTGCCCTTTCATTCCCAACATGTCTTCTTATCCATGCCATGTAGATATGTTTATCATATGTTATGAGTTTTTATCTATTTCCTGTGACTATTGGATGTAAATTATATTTATCTTCGATTGACAGTAAGGCAGCTTGAGAATCTGAATATATGTAAACATTTTTCTTTTGATGTATGCACTAATCAACTGCTGTTGAATGGCAAATAGTTCTGCTTGGAAGACAGTGCATATAGGAGCCAGTTTGTATGTTGCTGTGAAAATTTCTTATCTTCTGTGTAAACAACAAAAGCACATCCAACAATGTCATCTCCGTTTGCTCACTGTGTTTGTTCACCATCCATGTAGACTTCATGTCTAAAATTGCACTTTCCTTGTAACAAAATATCTGTAGTCACATGGGTGTCCTGCTGATAAGAAGTGCATTTTTCTCTCAATCTTAAAATCTTGTAGATATATTATTGTCACAAAATTATCAGAGAATAGGAACAGCAAAGCATTATGGCTGATAATTAAGCAAATTAATGGAGTAAAAATAAAAATAGGCGTGGGGTTGTTTATAACCTGCCAGAAACATATTTTTATGACAAAATATATAAAAATTTATAACAGGAAGTGGATGCAATTAAGGATAAACTGCCTGATGTAGAATTTATTATGATGGGAGACTTATGCTAGGATAGGAGGGGAAAGTAGCAGATTATTAGGAAAAGACTTCGAAGAGGGAGGAGAGAAAGATGAAATAAGAGCAAGAAAAGGTAGAGATAAGAGTAAGCAATAAAGAAGGAAAATACTATTAGAATTTGTAAGATAAATTATTAATCCGTAATGGAACAGTAGGAGAGGACAAGGAAGGGGAATTCATTTTTATAAATGCTAATGGTCAGAGTGTAATAGATTAAATGTTATGTAGTGGAGAAATGGAGGAGAAAATCACAAAATTTAAAACAAAAAATTAGATAGTAAACAATAGTCAATTTCAATTAGTTATGAAAATAAAGGTAGGAGAACAAGAAGTAAGCGAAAAAGAGGTAACATAGATAAAGAGGATAAAATTAGGTAAATGAAAGGAATTAAAAGAAAATTTCATAGAATATTTCATTTCAAAAGTAGGGCAGATAATAGAATGTGGAATAATGGTATCTATTAACAAGAGAAAATCAGAAAAAGCACTAGAGCTACTAAAATTACTAGTAAAGAGAACATGGACGGGGATGGAATTAAAACAAGGAAAGATACAAAAGAACAATGGTTGGTTCAATGAAGATTGCAGAACAGCAAGAAAAGATGTATTCAAAGAACTTGTCAGGTGGAGGGGTTTGTAAAAGGAATCAGATAGGTAAGATTTGATATCTAAACGGAGATATAAATGTTTATTAGAGGCAAAGAAGTAAGAATGACATGAAAATATAGAAACTAAATTAAAGAAAGCAATAGAAGGAAAAGACAATAAAAAGAAAGGGAAATAGTGAGAAGGGTGAACAAGAAAGTAGAAGAAAAAAATCAAATCACACCGACTGAATGGGTAGAATACTTCAGAAGACTGATTGGGGAAGAGAAAAAGATAAGATTAGGAACAAAAAAAAGCTGGGACAGGGAGTAATAACAAATGAAAAATTAGATGGCAAAATAACAATGCTATTTACATACAAATAAGAAATATAAAGAAAGACAAAGCAGTAAGAATAGATGGAATACTAGGGGAATTCGGGAAAAGATGCAAGGAAATGCAAAATAATTAAGAATATGACAGAACTACTAAATAAAATCAAAGAAAAGACTGATATGTTGGAAAATAAATATGGTAGTGCTGATTTACAAAGGGAAGGGAGAATTGAATAAACTAGAGAGCTATAGAGCAATAAACGTATTATCTATATTAGGGAAAGGCACCACTCAAACAGCTATTACTACTATATTAGGGAAAGTGTACACAGGAATACTGGCTGGAATGGGTAAAATCAGAAAGGAAACTACCAGAATTTCAGGCTGGATTTAGGAAAGGAATACAGACAGTAGATAATATATTCACAATAAAAGCTATAATAGACAAGCATCTGAGCAAGAAAAAGAGGAAGGGTTTACATGTTCTTTGTGAACTTTTAGAAAGCGTTTGACACAAATAAATAGTATAAACCAAGAGGAAAGAGAATAAGTAACTATTTTATAAAAGAAATTAGGAAAATCTACAAAGATGTAAAATTCTGAATAAGATGTGAGGAAAAATGTCATTACAGAAATGATAAACAAAAAAATAGGGACTAAGACAGGGTTGCAAGCTGAGCCCCGTACTATTTAATCTATTTATAGATGATGTATTGGAAATAAAAGAAACAAATCAGCACTGTCCGGTAATAGAGGATAAACAGATACCAGGTTTATTATATGCAGATGGCCTTACGGCAGAGGCTATATTGATAAAGAAAGCAACATTGAAATACAAACATTTTGCGAAGAATCGGGAATTAAGTAAATGCAGATAAATTCAAAGTTATAGTATTCAAAAGAGGAACCAAACTAGAGAGGAAGAGCAGTTTTTGGGTAGCCAGAAACTGGAGGTCGTTAAAGAACTTAATTATTTAGGAGTAAGGATGAGTAGTGATGGGGAATGGTGGTCCCATGGGAGGAAGATGGTAGCTAAAGGGAACGTGGCCATAATGGGAATAAGGATATGTAAATATAAACTGGAAATGTCAACTAAATGGTTGGAAAGAATGCTTTATGCAGTAGATATCTTAGAGACATGGGGAACTTTTTAGAGAAGGTAAAAGAAAAAATGGATTAGAAAAGTAAAAGATGCGAGTAAAAGAGGACAACAAAGGGGTGAGGGAGAGGAGTGAGTGCAAGGGACAAAGTTAGTAAAAGGCTACTCAGTGAGCTACAAGGCAGGTGAGCCAAGAAGACTGAGTAGCACAAAATAGACTTACATGCCAGACATTGTACATGGGTGTAGTTAGTTCTAGGAGAAATATTGTATCTTTTAAATCAAGTTGTACAAATAAAGTCATTCAATTATACTAATGTCATAGAAAAAGGAAACTGCTTCCTTTTTCATATTAATTTTTGCATTTAAGAATGGTGGTCATGTTAATCATAAACATTCCAAGGGTGTACAAACTTCACAGTTGAAGTTTTCAAGAGAAAAGAAAGAAAAAATAGATTTTTATTGAAAAAATCTTGAATATTGTAATTGTATAGATTTTAGTTTAATTTTCTCATTTTGAGCCAATTTTGCATTTTCAAAACACATTAATAGCTGGTTTGCACATTAGCCTTATGAGTATTTTGCGCTATATCACATTTGCAAAAAATCACCATCCCTAGTAATAATATGTTAAAAATTTCATCAATGTGTGGACTTGTAATATTTATTTATTTGTGCTAGCAATCTTCCTTAGAATATGGCTGTACATCAACCCAGGCTGTTATCTTGCCATATGTCTTAACATCTCATGATGAAGTATAATTCACATCTCTTTTTATTGATCCTAACCATTTCTTTTTTACTTTAGACAGGTACTCTCCTACCTTTTTGTTATCCTTGTTAAAGATCTTGCTTAAGGCTACTTTTCTGTCTAGTTTTAACCATTTCCCATTTATGCCTTCCTTTCTCAAATGCTGTGTACTTTTACAATCAAACACAATATGTTCCAAATCTTCTCTTTCCCCACATATTGGACACTGGTTCTGTGGGTACCCATTTGTCATTCCTTTTAGTCTCCATACACCTGCTCGTATACCCAAGCTATACTCTCTCTTTGTTCCTTATTTGAGTTGTCCACATACTCTCATCTTGGCCATGCATTTTTTATTAATATGTATATTCCAAGGAACTTTTTTTCCCAATGCTACTAAATGTATTCTGTATCTATATCTCAAACCTCCGCCTAGCTTCTTTCCCAAAAACCCTTGACATTATTTTCCCTCCTTCTCCAAATTTCTCCCAGACCACTGTTTTCCAAGTTAGTTTGTATACTATAGCTCCACCCATTTTTATTTCCGCACCTTTCTTGAAATTCCAGACGCTGCCTCAAGTTCTTTTCTTCTAAATTTAATAATCTATACCGATATTTGAGAGCTCTCTCCATTATTACCCCTTTTCTCCCCACGCTCTGCATTTCAATTAGAGCAAACTGGCAGCCTAAAACTTCTCTACAAAACCTCCTGTGTACCATATCTATCACTTCCCAGCCTCCATCTACTCCCCATATTTCACTTCCATATAGCATTTTTGCTTCAACTACCATGTTATATATTTTCTCTAGCCATTTAACATTCATATCTTATTCTATATTTGCACCCTCTAATCGCTGACATTGCCCCTTTCCCCTTTGCCAATACCAGCTTCTTCTGTTGACCCCTAAGTATATACAATCTCTAACCACTTTATTATTCCTTCTCTCCTTTCTTCCACTTTTCATACTTGTCCAATTTTGCACCTTTCTTAAACACTATAATTTGGGACTTCTCTTGGTTTACTTTCAAATTCCATTCATCACAGTATTTATCCATTTGCTGTAAGGACTGCTTCAGACCAATCATTGAAACAGATCCTACCACTAAGTTATCCTCAAATAATAACCCAGGAATAGATACCTTATTTATCACAGGCAACCAATTATTGTTTCTTCATATCTCAGTGAGGATATCATCAATGTACAGATTAAATAACACTGGACTTAGCTTACATCCTTGTCGTAACCCCTTCCTTTGATTTACTTCTTTTGTTACCAATCCTACTCCTACTTTCACACAAAATGTGACTTGTAATAACATATAAAAGCTTGAGTCCTCAAAGGCCTCCTTAGCCAGAGTCTATGTTGGCTGGGCTGCATCACTTCTTTCTTTGCCAACATTTTGACCACCATAAACTGCCCTGAGGGGGTCTGCAAACTGATGCTCAAAACATCAACAAGGAAAGAAGTGATGCGGCATCAACCAGATAGCAAAGCCAATGTAAACACAAAAGCTTGTTCAAATGAGCAGCAAATAAGTGCAGTTACTGATTTATGTTGTTTAATTTATGCATAGCTTAGTTGTAACAGTGACTCATACAGTGAATATGAAAATTAAGGTTAGTTGCAGGCAGTAAGTATTTTATGATCACAGTTTGTGTGATCTAAAAGCTTTGGTATGATCTTGCTGAGTTTCTTTTTGCATTTATTATATACATATACTGGAGTTAGTGGGCAGAATATTATTATATGACAAGTTATTATTGTATTCTGTATATTCCTTATACACAATGAATCTTAACATAGTTCTGTGCTAGCAGCTTGCTTATTCAGTTGCCTGTCATTAAAATAAGTTTTTTTTTTCCCAGTTGTGTGGTCTAGCAATGAAATTAAAGCAAACCAATTTACTTAATATTTTGTTTTTATTAACATTGAACATTTACCATTTTAAAATAAAATAAAAACTAACTCCTTAGCGAGTTTACAACTAAATTTTCTCACTCAGAAATTTTTGTTTAAAAATTACTGAAGTTACATTTTATGTAATCATTGCTAGAATACAGTTTTCCCATACATTATAATCAAGCTAAAGTTTAGCATGTAATAAAGTCAAATATTGCATCATGTAATGCATTTACATGCATGGAAAGTTCACCTCATTTTACAATGTAATGAAAGCTACCCTGAGACCTGTTATTAATGGTCACAAAGGCAATGGCATTGTCCTTCAGATGACCCAGGATAATCCAAATCCTACATTTATTACATTTTGTTGTAAATATTGAATTGATAACACAATGGTTTAAAATAAATAAGGAAGCAGAGGTGTTTGAAAGAAATTAACTTTTAAAATGATATATATTTATAATGTATTAAACATATTCCTTTTCCAATGGACCACAACATAAATTCCAGAAGATGAATATGATAAGGGGAGATGTAGACAAACTTTGTCAAAAACTGATATTTTACTTACTTTTTTGTTTTATATAGATTAGACATTTGAGCACATGTTCCAAGAGTATTTTATTTGTTTTTCCACCTCTAAATTCATTTAAAAATTTAAAAGCATTAGCAGTGCAAGTATGCCATGCCTCTTTTTCAAATAGGCAGCAGGTTTATATTTGTTAGTTTGAGTTTATATTGTAATTTATTTCAGTAAAACAGTAAATACTTTTAAATAACGTAAGTGGTTTATTACAAGGAACCCAAAAATGCAATATTACTTTAAAAAATCTTATGTATTACACTCACATGACTTTCTCTACTCTTGTACAAACTATTTTTACAAACGCTTATTCTCCATCTACTTCATGTTAATTGAGATAAACATTTGCAGATTCTATCTTATTGCTAATTTTCTTGTAGATGTAAGGGGAATATATATTTACAAGGGCAATATAGAAAAACAGTAGCCTTTAAGCACATACATATCTCTTAATAGCTGGTTGCTAGGTGCAGCACCATTCCCTTTGCCACAGATTATAACTCTTTGCATATCCAAGACAAAAAAATGAATAACGAATTCCCATTTGAGAAAATAAGTATTGAAAAATTTAAGGGAATAACAAGCAATATCTCGAAAATGGTTCACTCAACAAAAAAAAAATGTATATGACATAAATTGTGTATTTTAATGCGATCTACATTTTTTGTGTAGTAAAATTTTGTCTATCTCTTATGGTTTACCAGTTATGCAAAAGTCGTTCACAATGAAGAATACTTTTGGAGACATTCCCAGAAAATTCAAGATATACATTTTATTTTTCATGAAAATATCTTAAACATATGATATTTTAATCAAAATCGTTAGAGCCATTTTTGAGAAAATGAAACTTTTCGAAAAATCTTCCATGTAAAGGGTAATCTGGGGTGGGGGGATTTTCTTGAAACCTTCATGTCACATCTCTGGAAGATACTGAACCTAAATATGAAGTTTGGTGTTTATCCGACTGTTTGTTTCTGAGTTATGCTGTTCACAGACAGACAAACAAACACACGGACATGTTTCCAAAAATGCTTTTTTTGGATTCAGGGTGTCTCAAAACATGTATTTTCGGTGAAATCTCTGTATTGAATTTTTGGGTGGAATACAATACTTCTCCTACTTACTGTACGTAGTAGAGAAAGTAAAAAAGTGAGTGTAGTAATATGTTTTGAAAATTTACAAAACAGTTATCTCACTGGTGGTTCTACCTACCCCATCATCCAGGCATGCTGTTCTACTGATTATTTAAACTGGGCCTACCCCATCTTAATCCACAGGCGAGATAGAGCACCCAGCAGGTCTAGCCACTTTCCATCAATAGCATATTTCTGGTTGTGAAATAGAGACTGCCTCAACGGCAGTGAGCAGTTCGATTCATACCAAATGACTTGTAGTTTTCAGCAAGTCAAAACAATATATCTAGGAAAAAGAACAAAATCAGTCTGAGGGTTGCCAGTTGTAATCAAATTAAAAATCTGCTGCTGTTTTCAGAGAGTAAATAAACACGTATGTTAGCATTTGATAATGTAATTAAACTTTTTTATCTGAGAAAATCAGGTGTTAAAATCACAGAAAAAAAGAAACAACAAAAGGCGTATCTCCGTGGTCTAGGGGTGCATGCTAGCCTCTAGTTCCCAAGGTCACGGATTCAAACCCAGTGGAGGGTAATTGATTTTTTTCAGGTGTAAAAATTCTTAGCATGACTTCTTTTGGAAGGGAAGTAAAGCCTGTGATCCTGTCATTTACGGCACGTAAAAGAACCTCAAGCCTGATAAAGAGGCCTCTGAGCAAAAGTTCCGGTCTTTCACACCCAATATAGAATGGGGTGCTAAAAACTATAGCAGTTAAAGAGTGTCCATAAATAAAACTCAGTTTAATTTTTTTTCTGTCATTCAGGTGTTGAAATTATAGAACAAAAATACAGCTAAAGGCATAACTCTGCCATTTATTTCACAGAATAAATCCATTTGAACGTAATAAAAACAGAAATTGAACCTGATATCTTGAATGTAACAACATGGACCTTGTGATATTTCTTGGTGCAAATATTTGCAGACTAAGGCTCTAGGCACTATTTTGTGTCGCTATTTGCTTTGTATTATGAATTTACATCAGTTGCCAAACTTTAAAAAAAAGTTTATCTTCTGCATTGTTTTCTAGAAAAATTACGTTTTTCCAGAAATAGTTTACCTTTTCTCTGAGAGTACTTAACTCAGAGCAGTGAAACTTGATAGCATCCTCTAACAATAAACAATTCTATGCAGCAATTTTTTTTAGTATATATATATATATATATATATATATGGGGGTTGGGGCAAAAGTCATGGCAACTATTTATTTTCTTGAAGATACCAGTCCGGTTGGAAAATGTGAAATATACAAACGAAAGGACAAAGTGTTAGCTACATGTGTGGACAACGAATAGCACTGAAATATTGTAACACACTAATTTATTACGGTAGTAACAGGGCAAAAGAATGACAACACAGTAACATACAGTTGACACGATAAACCTGGGCCTAAATACCCTCAAAGTAGTCCCCTGCTACTGTCACCACATGCTGCCATCGATATGGGAGAAGCTGAATACTATCTACCTCAGCTGTGCCGCACCATGTGTGAATCGGGTCACCTGTTCGCGCACAGCATTAGCAATGTCCTCTCGTGTTGCAAACCGCCTACCACGTAGTGGTTCCTTAATCGTTCGAATGAGATCAAAATCACAGGGCGAAATGTCGGAAGAGTACGGTGGGTGCTCCAACTCTTCCCATCCCCAACGTCGCAGTAGCTGCCCTACACACTCTGCTTTATGTGGTTTTGCATTGTCGTGCAGGATTATTGCACTGTCCACAAGATCCGGACGTTTCTCCCGAACGCCACGTCGTACCTTTCGCACCAGGAAGTCCCTGTAGTACTGTGTGGTCACTGTTCTGCTATGTGGAACAAAGTGGCAAACAATGACCCCCCTGACGTCATACGCGACGATAACCATCAATTTGACTGGGGAAGAATTCTAACAGAACTTCTGCCTCCTTGGTGATCCAGCATGTTGCCACTCCACGGACTGACGTTTCAGTTCTGGTTTGTATGCTCTGGCCCAAAATTCATCGATGGCGATTATTCGTGACAAGAATTGATCGCCGACCTGTTGCCAGCGTGCAAGGTGGTCGGAGCATATTGCATAGCGCACCCACCGTTGAACTTCCGTCAGTACACAAGGTACCCACCGCGATGCGATTTTGCATAGTTGCAGCTCATTACGCAATATCCTGTGGACGGTGCGTTTCTCGATGCCACTTGCCACCTCTCCAGTAGCGTCCATCGTCTGTCTTCATCCAGGAGCTGCTCGATGACGGCACGTGCCATGTCGGTCCGTACACTCACAGGTTGTCCCGAACGTTGCTCATCACTGGTTGACACACGTCCTTGCTGAAACTTTCCTACCCACCGTGCTACTGTACGGTATGGTAGGGCATTGTTCCCAAGGGTTTCCACTAATTCACTGTGACATTCCGTCGCATTTCTCCCTCGGAGAATGGCCATTTTGATGTAAGCGTGCTGCTCAACACGGATTACTTCCATCTCGCACGACACTCACCAACTGACTGATTTCACAGCCCTCGCTGTCCTACAACCAGCTATCACAGAACCATCTGTTGTTCTGCATACACACTATGCCTGCAGAACTTCCACACGACACATATACTTTTGTGATTCGTTCACATATCTACAAGTAAAAAAATAGTTGACATGACTTTTGCCCCAACCCTCGTGTGTGTGTATATATATACATATATATATATATATATATATATATATATATATATTTTTTAAAAAATAGTATTTATGATTATGTGTATCAATGAATTTAGAGGATTTTTTTTCAAGACAAAACTTAAATTGATTTAAAAAACAGCAGTGTAATAAAAATTTTGCTGCACACAGTTTATCATCATTGCATACAGATTTTGGGCACAAAGTTTTATTGTAATTGATTGGTTGAATATTTAGAAAAATATACCATAAGAAAATTTTGGTTTTTAAGTTTTATTTATCAATGATCTTAACATTTCAGGAAAATGTCTCAAACTTTCTGCATTAGTGAACAAATGTATTACAAATGCTGATGCCAAGTTTCATTATATTATCTTAAAAGCTTTGCAAGTTATAGCTAATTGTGTAAAACCATGCATTTTCTTGTATGTACCCCCCTTAATGTGGACTCTGGCCACTAAAGTCCCCGCCATTATAATGTATTAATTTATCATTTAAATACTGTGCAAGGCAGTTTGAGAGGGGAGTGGGTAACAATGCCTTCTGATGCATTGCCCCCTCATTTGTTAGTGGTAGAGGTGCCTTCAATCTCTGGCTAAAGTTTCTGTTATGAATAAAGAAAGGTATAATAAATTTTCCATGTTTGAGTATCTGTATTTTTAACTTTCCAGTACACTATTTTTAAGTAGCATTAATTTAAATGTAGTTTTTGTATGATAAGCTAACAATTAAACTATTTTTATAATACAAATTATGATTTTTAAAAGAAATATGTTGCCATGTGAATAACTGATTGTCTGCAGACCAAAGACTTTGGTTTAAGATTCATAATGATTTTATTAGGAGGCAAATGGAGCAATAAATTTGGAGTTATATTTGCAGTTTGCTAATCTCTTCTTTTGATAACATGTTTTAATTTTTTTAATTGTTCAGTTTTGAAATTAAAGATCTTGCATTGGCTTCTGAGATTTACAGTCTGTGACAGCTTCAAAAGCTGCCAATAAGATTTTGGTAAACTGCTGGTAAGATTTTAGCAGTCGAGTTAAAACTTATGCTCTTAGGATATAGTGCTATCTTCATTTCTAAATTATAAATTCTACAGAAATAATACCTATTGCATCACAAACATACACTTTCACTGGTTGATATCAGTGTATAGAAGTACTGCACGTATTCCTTGGATGTCTTTATTGGATTAAGTTTACATTATACAGTAGGTCTTGTTGACTCAGTCTCCCCATTGCTATGAAAGGAATAAAATTCTAATGCAAGCAGCAGATCCTCTGCACAAAACTGTGCCACTTTTCTTAACTGAGAATCTGTCACACACTTGCCAGTGATTAATTGGTTGCAGCCACAATCGACTTAAAATAAGGAAACTTTTTTCTGAATTGTGTAAGCCTATGATGCAGACAAGTGTTTATTTATATTAACAGTCATAACTGTGTCTCACTGCAATTCCCAATTCTTTATTGTCAGGTTATAAAAGTGGATATAAAGTGTTCTTAATTTTTGCTTTACTCTCTGGTAGAAAATAAATATACAGAAGTTTGTGTTTGAACATACTCTTATACTGTTTCCTTTTATTTTCCCTGTAGCCATTAATCAATTCTCCGCACCATACAACATTCAACAAACAGAAGCATAAACCAGGAGGAAGGAAAAGTACAAAACATGTCATCCATTTAACCTCATCAGAGTCACAATTCACAAGCAACAGTACTGAGAATCAAAATGAAGAACCAAAGAAATCTTACTCTGTGAATTCAGTTGCACCTTCATTAGAGAAAGCTAAGGAATCATCTGAGAGTGGAAGTGATCCTGGTTCAGAAGCTGCATATCAGCTGGTAGAACAGGTAATTGATTCTTCAATTTCTTAAGTCAATTTGTACTGAATATTAGATTACATTTGTTTTGAATCTTGTATTTAAGACAAAGAGCACATAAATATGTTTCACAAAAACTGTTAACTGCCTTAACTTAAATTTGAATGGGAGATCAGGTTACCTTAATTACTTAAGCCCAAGAAATACCACTTTCCTCCTTCCATTTTGACTTGGTGAAGACTGTTCATTATGTACATATGCTCATAGTGCTTTGTGTTGCAAACAAATTTTGTATTGCATTTTGGAGCTCATTTAGTGGTACTAGTGTATGGGATATAAAGCAGAAATAAAGTGTTTCAGGGAAAATCCTTGCAATAAATGACTGAAAATTGTGTAGTACCAATTTTGTCTTTGGCTGTCATTTGACTTGGAAAGAAGCAATTTCTGTATTATTTTCGCTATGCTGTAAATTGTAATTGAGTTTTTATTTATGGACACTCTTTAACTACTATGGTCCTTAGCGTCCCATTCTATATTGGGCGTGAAAAACCGGAAATTTTGCTCAGAGGCCTCTTTATCAAGCGTGAAGTCTTTTACATGCTGTAAATCTACGACGTGGGATCACTGGCTTTACTTCTGTTCTGAAGGAAGCCATGCTAAGGATTTTTACGCCTGAAAAAATCGATCGCCTCTGCCAGGTTTGAACCTGCGACCTCAGGAACTAGAGGATAGCATGGTACCCTAGACCATGGAGGACGATTTGCTCCGCTGTAATGAACAAATATGTTATGCCATTCGTAACTGAGCCAGATTTATTCATTTTTACTTTCTCTACCACGTACATAGTAGGAGAGAAGGTATTGCATTCGATACCAAGATTTCACCAGAAATATATGTTTTGAGGCCCCTGTATCCAAAAAAAAAATAAGTATTTTTAGAAAAATGTATGTGTATGTACATGGGTGAGAGAAAATGGCATAACTCGAAAACAAAAGTTCAGATACACACCAAACTTGGTATTTAGGTTCAGTACCTTGTGAAGATATGACACAAATATTTTCAAGAAAATCCCCCTACCCCAAAAAACACCCTTTACATGGAACATTTTTGAAATTTTTTATTTTCTAAAAATGATTCTAATGATTTTGATTAAAATACCATTCATTATTAAAGATATTTACATGACAAATAAAATGTATAACTTGAATTTTCTGGGAATAGCCTTCGAAGTCCTCTTCATTCAGAGGGAGTTTTGTATAATCTTCTATAACTGGTAAACATTAAGCAATAGAAGAAAACGTACTACACAAGAAATGTAGATCTGTTTAAAGCATGCAGTTTATTTCAAATAACTTTTTTGTGGCATCATCCATTCCCAAGATAATGTTGTTAATGATTTATTACTTGATCATTCTTTAAAGTCCTTTCAACATTCAGTTGTTTCTTGCGATTGCATGGAAACAGTATGGAATTTTAAGGCAGCATATAGCATCCATTTTTTTAAACATTTGACTATGGCTGTTCCCTTTGTATCTATAGTGAAATGTGTAATAACATTTCTGCAAATATTTGTTTGGATTAAAATGAAGTAGATGGGAAAGCAAGCTTTAGTAAAAATAGTTTGTATACCCACTAATAAGCAACAGAGGGTAGATAAAGTCATGTGAATGTAACACATCAGATTTTTATTCATTGTATAAGCCTGCATACTAAAGTTCAGACTTGCAAGTGTAGAATTTGTCCAGTACAATAATAACTGTTTACATGCTATGATGGTGGATTGGTAACATTTTTCTTTCTCACTCTGCAGACCTGGGTTTGATTCTGGATGATATTTTTATTCACAGCATTTCCCTTGCACCTTAGAAAGAATATCAGCATTCAGCACTTAAGGTTCCAAAGTTCATTTGTACTTTCAGTTTATGCATTTATTAATTATCCAAAATGACTGAACTTGTTAAGGCTCGTTCACACTACTCTGAGAGTGAAAACTGAAATGGGAATGGGAAGCAAAACAGCATGCAGCACATTGGGTTTTACACACTAAACAGAAATGGGAATGCATATTGATGACCATATCGATAACAAAGTGGAAAGTTGGTTTTGTGCATTGGGACATCATTTGTTTGTAACTGACCAATGATATTTTTTCACCCGCTTCCAGTCAAATAGTTTAGGTTAGTCAACATCAAAATTTGATAGAGTAAACATTTTCTAGATGCAGATCCACTATTATTTTGGATTCCCCTAGTAAGAGTATCATATCAGTGTCATTTCTTTATTAATAAACACACATTAAAGTCATTTATTGTTCTTAATTGTTCTGTGCTAATTTTTATCAGGTTTTGCTATTTTTTAAGCAATGTCCAGTTTTTAGTTGTGTATAAACAACTATAAGTGACAGTTTTGGTCAAAGAACCAACACGAATCTGGGGAATCAGGGTGTACCTTTGCCTGAATTTCTGCTAGCTTAATTTTCCCAGTTTGCAACTAGAGAGAGCTTTAGTGGCTGTTTCGTTTCGAGGCTGCGTTGAATAATTTCTACAGTGAAGAAATACATACATTAAAAAAAAATTGTTAATGATACTGTCAATTGCCAGGATCATATCAGTGCCACTGGTATGCTGGAATTTCATCCCACAGTTCTTTTATATGTTAGTAAGCATACTGACATGGGGCTGTTGCTTTTAAGTGGACTTAAAAACTTTGCTCTTGACCAGGGTTGAACCTGTGACCTAGGGATCAAGCAGCCAGTGTCTAAGCAACTGTGTCACCCAGACTGACAGAATATGCACACTATTGATCTAATACGCTGATCCTGGGAAGATGAACAAAAAAATTAAAACTTGAGCAAGTCTTCTTTCCCATCCGAAAGCTTCCTATTAATTATGAATGCTTACATTGTAATACATGTACATATTTTTAACTTTGTCATTCTATTCTGGTTTCTATTTCTGGTTATTATAAACCAGCCTTTAGGGGACATTAAACTTAGGAAACAGAAAATCAAGAACCTTTCATTCAGTACCTTGTGTGAGAGCTCTGTCTTTTCAGAAATAAGATTACTTGTAATTACAGACCATATGTTGAACACTGATGAATATATAGGCCCTGATTTTTAAATTTTCTGATCAGATTGACTGAGCCATAATACAAGGCGCATTCAAAAACTAAGGTCCGGTGAACAATATTTAACGGATGGTAGGCCTGAATGATGTTTCATGCTGCAGTGCTGTCTACCGACTCCCGAGGAATCTACCACAGTGTTGGTGTGACGCAGTAGGCATTTGCTAGTCGGTGAAAGCAGATCACAATGGTCGCGACAATTGTAAATCCCGCCATTTGTGAAATGTGATTAGATTTTTGCTGACAAAAGGATCATCAGCTGCGGACATCCATCGTGAGTTATGCCTCGTGTATGGACCAGACATAATGAGTGACAGACAGGTTCGACACTGGTGTCAAGAGTTTCAAAATGGCCGCACAAATGTGCACAATGAACAGCGTAGTGTTAGGCCCAGTATTCGGACCGGTGACAAGATGGAGATGGTTTGTTTTCCCACATTGTTACGGACGATGAGACATGGATAGTGTACATCAATGCAGAATCGAAATAACAGTCAATGCAGTGGCGCCATTCTGGATCACCCAAACCAAAAAAGGGTAAGCAATCGTGTACACGAATCGCAAAGTGATGGCTACCATGTTTTGGGATGAAAAGGGCATTCTTTTGATTGATTTCATGGACCGTGCGTCAACTATTACAGCTGATGTGTACTGTGCAACGCTTACAAAACTGAGACGTGCGATCCAAAATTAACACCAAGGGAAACTGTCATCACCATCCTCCTACACGACAACGCATGCCCGCACATCGTGCAAAACCAAAGAGAAGATTCAAGATTTTCATAGGGAACTCTTTGACCATCCTCCGTACTGTCCCGACCTGGCACCAAGTGATTATTTCCTCTTCTTGCATTTGAAACAGTGGCTGGGTGGACAACGATTTCAAACCGATGATGAACTCAAGACAAGCATTACCAACTGTTTCAAATCCCAGATGGCAGACTTTGATGACAAGAGGTTAAAGAAGCTGGTGCAGCGTTACAGCAAGTATATAGATGGAATGCCGATTATATGGAAAAGTAAAGTATATATATAGGCACATATTACTTTCAATAAAAACCTTGTCTCATGAGCGGTGGTGTTATTGTGACCAAATGGATCTTAGTTTTGGAATACGTCTCATACTTGGGAGATTCCAAGTTGAAATCCCCTGAAGCCAGTCGTCCTGATCAACATTTTTTCACAGCTTTTCTTGGTCACTAGGCAAATACAGGGTTGGTTAACTTTCTTAAATTTTCATGTCATTCATTTCCATTTGATTTCCTTCTTAAGAATATAATCAGAGTACTAATACTAAAGTACTAATCCTCCCCCCTAAAAAAAAAAAAAGAAATAGGCAATATACAAAGTGTATTTAACAGACAACTCACTTCCAAATTAAATTTCTTTTAAATTAATGCTGTTGTTTAATCAGGACAGGAGGATTTGGAAGTCTAGGAAGGGTTGGGGTAGCTATTGCTGCTTGTGTTAAATGAAGTAAGCAACTCATGTAGTAGAAGCTGGCAGTAATCATATATTGGAGAGGGAATGTGCATTTTCAGAATTTAGTTTTACATCACCAGAAATGTAAATGTATCGAAATTAAATTATTATAATATATAACAAGTTGGATACACTTATCAACTTCACTTCTTAATTGTTAGAGCTAGTTTCAAGAGAAGAATTAAAAAGTAAGTGAAGTTAATAGTATGCACTGACTTGTTAAATATTGCAATTACATTTCATGTATTTAACTTATGCATTTCAACTTCACGAAATTATTACTTCACAAGAAGAGCAAAGAAACTATAGTATTGTTTGCATAGACTTATCATTGTGCATTTCCCTGTTTAATGGTAGAATGTTAATTTTGAAAATGACATGAATTCTGCTTGTGTATAACAACCCTATAACCTAGTCATGAATTTGTGTAGCTCTTTTTGCAATATCTTAACATTAAATTCTATGATATTGGTTAAATTTTGGTCTAGAATTACCCTGCAATGATTACTGAATTTAATAAATTGTTTTTTAAACATCTTGTTGGTTGCTTGTTTTATGCAACTGCGTGTGTCTGTCTTATGGCTAATTGTTGGATATACACCAATATAATGATATAATTTTCAGGTTCGAAAGCATACACAGCTCAGTCATGAAATGTCCCGTGTGGCTGTATCAGTGGTAGTTTCCAGCTTGAGTGAATTGCTCCCTTCATCGTGTATCCCTAAACTGACAGCAATACTCAATCATCTACAAGGGCCACTTGCTGCTTCTCAACCATTGATTGAAGAAACACATGACGCTAGACGCTTGAAAGTCATTTTCACAGAACTCACATCTTGCAAGGAGGATTCACAGCAACGAAGTTGGATGCTTTATGAGGATGAAGCAACTATTATGGAGTATATAAAAGAACTTACGTCAATATTGGTAAGTTTCCATAAACATCATGCTAGTCTGTTTATATGCAAATTATATAACTAAATTTGACTATAACAGTTAGTACTGGATGATCAAACTTATTTGGAATTTTCCGTTAAGTCATTTTGAATCAGTGACATAATTGTTTGAGAGAGTGTAACTCTGTGTAGTAAGTCTTCTTAATTGTGAGGAACTAATGCACATGAAGCACTAGGGAGAGGGGAGGGGGATGAGAACTGCTATTTTGAACCTCATGGCATGTGAAAATTGATTTAGGCTGGCAAGATCAGTTTTTGCACTGGTGAAGCTTTTTTATTTTGTATGCCTACAGTTTTTATTTTTAACTGCCACATGGCACAAGCCATAAACAACAGGAAATGACAGATCTAATTGCAAGGAATAGTGATAAATTAAAACATATAGATTTGATACCACAAATAAATTACTGCTGTTCCATCTAACCTCTTAACCTTCTTTGTAAGTTAAGCTGGCTTTTTTTTTCCTTTCCTTTCCTTTTTCTTTCTTTCTTTTTCTTCTTCCTGTAAATTCACCAAAATTGTGGGAAAGCTAGCAGAAAATCTTTCAGGCACTGGTCAAAATTGTAATGCAGAGCATCTTGTATATCCTTCCAATTCAAAATTAAGTTTCTACCATGAAAATATGCTCTATGATGGGATCTAATAATAATAATAATAATAATAATAATAATAATAATAATAATAATAATAATAATAATAATAATAATAATAATAATAATAATAATAATTAATAATAATAATGATGCATTTATTGTCAATAGACTGAAATACAGTTTCTGACATTGTCAAATGGTTACTTATTACATAATTACAGGTTTATAATACAATTGATTCAAACTTACATACTACAATTCGTCCATGGTATATACAGCCTTATTTATTAGGTAACTCTTAAGCCTATCTTAAAACTATGTGCTGTATTAGGTTGCTTTACAAAATCTGGCAGCTTATTATATAGGAATTGTCCCATTACTTTAGGATCCCTGTAACTAATGTAATTCTAAAACCCTGTCTGAAGAAATCACTGTTATGTCATGTATTGTAGTGATGAATATCATTGTTTCTCAAATTATCTTTTTGTAATGCATATAGTAATATTGTAATATTTATATAGTAATATTTATTTTCATCATTATTACAATAATACAAATAAAGCTTACATCTAAAACTTATGTCTAGTGCACCAGTTTTCTAGCTCCCCCATATTTAGCCCCTAGGCTGTATATATTGGGATAAAGCTACTATACCATCTCTCCACTTTCCAAACTATGCTCGTTCAGCTGTACCTTTCTTAAGCTCCTTATCCACTTATCCCTTGTGTTGCCTAAAAATGTCCCCATCATTTTAATTATTTCTACTTTTGTGCTTCCCAACATTCTTAATGCTACTGCTTCTTTGTTTAACTTGTCCCATTTTTTATTCCATATAACCTCTCTCCACCTTTTAACCTTATCACATTCTATTAGACAATGAAAAGTACTACCCGATTCATCACACATAATACATCTCCCCGAGCCATTATATCCATTCCTTTTTAAAAATATTACTCCTGTGCGCATCCACGCAAGACCTATTCTACCAAATTGATTACATATATCTACATACTTCTCCCTTCCCCAATCTCTTTTAACTGATTTATACAAGATCAATGACCTTTTATCCTCAAAACTAGCCCATATCTCTTGTTTCTCGATATCTTCCACCCTCAATCTCACTTCTTTCCAAAACCCACTATTATTATATTTATCTAATAGGAAAATATTCCTCATGCCAATTTCTTTTAGGACATTTCCCATCTCCCCTAACCAACACTCTTCTCCTAGGACAGCTTTTTGAAACTGTATACATTCTTTTAATATATTATTATCTTCTAAATTTAAACATCTATACCAATACTTCAATATTCTTTCCACTATTATACCTTTTCTCCCTACCCTTCCTAGCTCTGCCAGTGCCACGCCCCTTGGTGAACTCTTGGGTAAACCCAAAACTTCTTTACAAAACATTCTATGGACTATATCAATCTTAATCCATCCCTTTGCCACCCCCCATATTTCTATTCCATATAACATTTTTGACTCTACTACAGCTTCATATAGCCTTTCCAACCAGTTCATTGTTAGCGTGGGTGTTTTGCACAAGCAAACTCTAACAGCTTTCATCGCTAGCTTTCCTTTCAATTGTGCATATTTAGCTTGTGCTTCCCACTTCCCGTTGCTTGAGAATCTAATGCCCAAGTAATCAAATTCTTTTACCACCTCTATTTGCTCTCCATTTATATACCATCTTTCCTCTCTTTTTAATTTTGATCCTTTCTTGAACACTATTATCTTGGACTTTTTTGTATTCACCTTTAGCCCCCATTCCATACTAAATTTTGCAATTTCATTAATAGCATGTTGCAACCCTATCACTGTTACTGCCCCAGCTACTAGATCATCTGCAAATAGTAACCCTGGTATTTCCTTTTTCCCTATGACTGGGCAGTGTTTATTACTTTTCATTATTCTATCTAAAATATCATCTATAAATAAGTTAAATAATATTGGACTAAGTTTACAACCTTGCCTCAGACCTAAATTTTGCTGTATATAATCAGTAGTACTATTTCTTCCACATTTTACACAAAATTTAATTCCTTCATACAATTTTTGTACCCCCTCGATGAATGCAGTGCTGACTCCTTTGTTCCTCAATTTATATGCCAAAGCCTCTCTGTTTATAGTATCAAAAGCCTTCTCGAAGTCTGCGAAAAATATGTATACCCTACCCCTTTTATTTCTTAAATATTTGTTTACTATAGTTTGAATTATCATTATGTTATCTATTGTTCTTTTTCCTCTCCTAAAACCTGTTTGGTATTCTGATAACTTATCTTCCCTCTCTACCCACTCGTATAATCTTCTAGCTAATATACCAGTGTATATCTTGCCTAATATAGATAATAAACTAATTCCTCTGTAGTTGGTAATGCATATATTATTACTTTATAAACATATAATGAAATTACTGTAAGAATTTGTTTATCTTTAAAAAATTTCCTGCACGAATCCCTATGATTTAATTGATATATTATTCTGATTGCCTTCTTCTGTAATTTCAGTAGTCTTTCAATGTTTGCTTTTGTACAACACCCCAGATTTCTATCCCATACATTAAATGAGGAAAGATGACCCCATAATATTTCATTTTTAATTCTCTTTCTTCAAGAATATTTGAGAAATACCTAAGTAAATACAATGACTTGCTAATTTTACCACAAATATGCTGAATGTGTTCTGACCATATTAATGTTTGGTCAATTATGATTCCCAGAAATTTATGTACATTTGTGCTAACTATATTATAATTTGGTAATTGTAGAGTATTATGCGTATTGTTAAAATTCCTTAGATTAAATTGGATTAGTTTGGTCTTCGACATATTACATTTTAAATTGTTTTCCCTAAAAAATTTAAAAAGTGAGTTGATGTTTCTTGTCTATATTATGATAATTCAACACTGAAGATACAACTATGTGATCTTATCATGAGCAATTTTGTTTTCAAAACTAATTACGGTAGTTCCTGATGCAAATACTAGATCTTATAATTTACTTTAGTCCCAAAGACATTAGCTCTTTACCATATCTCATATAATCTGTACTATAACCTTGAAGATGTTCTTTCTGTTACCTACAGCCAAGATTCACTGACTAGCAGTTACACCTTACATTTAATTTAATGATACAAGGTTCCAAATAAATTTGATACCCAATATTCCTCTTAAACATATAAAGTGCACTATGAGATGTAGCAATAATGAAACTGGAGTGATTGCTATGTACACTTCCAGCTTCGTCGATGACAAAGGGAAGAATGGGGGATTGGCCTCTCTCTTCGTTCTCTCCCTGACACGTGTACAAAATTTCACACCGCTGTGGTGGTTAGTCTGGTTGTGAGCCTTCTTAGAAATGGGTCGTGTATCTGAGCTCTGTCGGAATTATGCTATGCTCTAAAGTAGAACAACGTGTTAACATCAAATTCCTCTTAAAACTTGGAAAACCCGCCACAGAAACTTATGATTTGTTGAAACAAGTTTATGGTGATCAGTGTCCATCTCATATGTAAGTTTTTGAGTGGGTTAACAGTTTCAAGGATGGTAGGGAAGACATCAAAGACGATCCAAAATCGAGCTGTCCTTCCACTTAGAAAACTGAAGAGAATGTGGAGACGGTCGGTAGAATTGTTCAAGAAGACCTTTGCCTGAGCATTTGAGCAATTTCACAACTTGCCTGCATCAATAAGGAAACCGTTAGACAGATTTTGCACGATGATCTGGGCATGACAAAGGTTTGTGCTAAGGTGGAGCCAAGAATCTTCACAATTGAGCAAAAGCAACATCGAGTGGACTGCTGTGCTGACATTCTTGAAAACATTGAAAATGACCCTGATTACCTCCACAAAGTAATTACATGTAATGAAACATGTATATTCCAATACGCTCCAGAGACTAAGCAACAATCATGCATTGGAAGAGTCCTCAATCCCCTAGGAAGAAGAAAGTGCGCATGAGCAAATCAAAATTCAAAGCAATGATGATAGTTTTCTTTGATATTCGAGGGTTATCTACATTGATTGGGTGCCTGAAGGTCAGACTGTCAATCAAGCTTATTATTCAACTATTCTGAAGACCCTCTGTGAGCGTGTGCAACAAAGGAGACCAGATCTGTGGAAGAATCACTCTTGGATTCATCAGGATAATGCGCCGGCCCATAACGCGATGTCTGTGAAGAGGTTTTTGGTGAAAAACAACATTCCAGTGATGGATGGAACATCCACCGTATTCACTTGACCTATAACCATGTGCCTTTTTTCTCTTCCCAAAAGTGAAGTCTGTGCTCAAAGGAACCAGGTTCAAGTCTGTGAATACAGTGAAGGAAAAAGCGACCAGACTCCTCAACACCATAACAGAAAAGGACTTGCAGCACTGCTACCAACAGTGGCAAATTTGCATGGAGTAGTGCAGGGATTGGGAAGAGGACTACATTGAAGGGGACAGTGTCTCAGTTGTGTAAGTTTTTTCAATAAAGAGTTAGAGCATCAGTCCGGTTTATTTATTGCCACACCTCGTACATTTCTGTATTTTCTACAAATAAAGATTTCAATGAAAATTTGGCATAAAATAAGCAAAGCTCTTGGAGAATTACACTTTATTTAGACATGTGATGTCCAATTGTTTTAATGCACATTTATAACATATATGGTGCATACCTCATTTAAAGAAACATTCCACAATAAAAGAGATGTTTCACTCCAAGTCACTTGCCAATGCAAAGCATGCCTCTGGAGTTGACTCGTTACAGATCCTGATATATTGCTTGTGGACTGGGAAGTGCACTGCTCTCAAGCTGTAGCAAATGTTAACCAAATCTTGCACTTGTTAGGATTTGCAGGAAACTGCTTTGTTTTCCATTTAAAATTGTGAAACAACATATAGCATTGTTGAAATTTATTTCTTGAAACTAAGCACATTCTTGAGTCACAGCAGGCTAAAGGGAAGAATTAATCACAAAACAGTTTGACAGATTAAAATGACATGGAGTTGTGTTCAGAAGGAACAACAAAAGAACATGTAGAAGGGATATTCTTTGGTATTTTCCTAAATAGAGAAACTTACTACAAAGAATAGCTGAATCAGCAGAAAATGTTTTGCACCTTACAGAACACTGTTGAGCCCTGAAAACATTTACATAGAATGAGATTTGTCTAAAAAGGTGCTTAATACAAGGGAATAAATACTTATGATGAAAACTATTAGCCCTCCTTGTTTTTGAAAGCAGAAGCTCCAGAAGAGAGTTTTGATAAAAACCAGAGAGGTCATTCAAGAAGCAATAAAACTTTCTGTGACTGACTGGTAGCTTAAAAAAAAAAACTATGTGGAATTTTCAAAAGACCTTAAAATTTAAAGGAATCTATTTAAAGCCTAACCAAGAAACAACAGTTGACATACAGCTGACGAGGCAATGGCCTTCAAAATATGTCTGAGAAATAGGGGTAAACTTGCTGGATAGTAAGTGTGTAAGTGTGACTCAAATAGTTTATAAATTTATTCGAGGTGTTTCACTATGTTGGCTCCTTTCAATTAATTTGGAGCTTATGGAGTATTTTATATATAGGATGCTTGGTGCAATAGCTGTCCAATTCACAAAATTATATTTATATTATTAATAATTCAAGATTTGGTTTTCATAGACAAATGCAGATGCCAACATCTCAAGGCATGTGATGGCAGCAGATCAGTATCATGGTGTGAGCACATTGGTACAGTATTACCAGATGGAAACTCGTTGGTCAATACGCCAGTTACTTCTTCAGGCATTTGGCATTATGTGTAGTCTACATTCCACAGTTGTTACGTTGATGCTGAACTCTATTTTACCCATGGAACTAGCCCGGTAAGTTAACCAGCACTCGTACTGCTGAATATATGAATATTGGTATTCTTCATCCATTATTAGGAATAACTAGGGCTGTAAGAAATTACAATTATAAGGAGTAAAGGGGAGGATTAACCATAAAATCATCTAGATGATTGTGCAATAGTTTCATAATGAATAGTGGAAGGTGTACAAAGTTAATTTAAAGCATCATTCCGTTTAAAGAACTACACATTGAAACATCGGGTAAACCAACTAGACTTTTATAAAAGTAAGCTTATAAATTTCATCTTTGTCCAATGTTTGGAAATAATGCTTACTATGCTAAAAAATCATTATTTCCTTGTCATAGTTCCTAAAATACAAGTCTACTATGATTATTATTGCTAGTGATAAGAATTGTGTCAGTCCTGAACGTGAAAACTTGTTATTTGTCAAATAATGGGCATATGGCTACTCTAACTAGCCGAAAACTTATAGGCAAAGATATCTTCCAAGTAGTGTTATCCGAGATTGTAGAATACCAATCACTAAGAAATTTTGTAAATTAGCTTTAATAATTAGCTTTATCGCAGATTGTAGTACTGGCCCTTAATTATGTAAATATATTTGTTTATTTTTTTTTTATATATATTTTATGTTTTGGTTGCCAGCAAAAGCACTTTTTTATTATCACCTGTAGGATGATTTTTATTTTTACCTCTAGGATGATCTCACTACCTACATTAAGTCTTACATTATTGACTGTTTTTTTAAGACAAGAGGTGTTTTAACATTTATCACTGTACACCGTTTTGAAAAACATTGTTCTAGAGTTTTAAGAATATTCTTTGCTTTATGACAAAATCCTGTTTTGTCATCTGCCTATTCTAATATAGTGCCACCCTTTGTTTTTAATATTTTACATAGATTGTTTACATATTTTAGGAATAAAATGAGTACAGAACATAACCATGAACAAGCTAACACACAGGTGTATAAATGTTAAATGAGAACATCTTTAAAAGGGATAATAATAATTTTTTTTAAAACAATTTTTTCTGAGATCTTGTTAAAACCTTCAGCATAACCATTATAAAAACTGAAATAATAAATTTATTATAATGTAATCACAATGTACGGTTCTTTTGCAGTGATATGAGATCTAATCCCAGACATATTCCTCGTCTCAACTACTCTGCGTTGCTTTTGACTATGATATTTTCCATGGGTGAACCAATGCCGGTAACTCATTTGGGTGAGTCCATAATTCTCAGTTATTACCTAACAGCTTTGCATGTAGGGTTCAGAGAAAATTTGCAGTTCATATTACAAAAACAAAGTTTTGCTCACAACCGTTTGTAGTTTATTATTGTAAGCATTAAGTTACTCAAAGAAATATATGGGTTCTAATTTATTAGATTTGTTAGATGTTATGTGCTTACTTTATTCTTACTCTATATAGCATGCAATCATTTGGGAAAAATAAGTATGATTTGCTTTCGCTAGTTATTGAAGTATATTCTTTTATAACAGCTCTATGATATAATTTCTCAGGATATAATATATGTAGAAATTAGTAGGAAAATTACCAATGAATAGTGGTAAGGCATGCAATAAAAATAATTGCATACTAAACTTTTAAGCTTTATAAATAGAAATAAATGGCCATTGGTTTAAAACATGGTGAAGGAGGCTATGTATTTCAAGAAGAGCAACCATAAAAACATTAATAGACAGAAAATACTTTGTGAGAGATTGAATGACTATGAGATCATATACGTACAATGTTGAAGTTAAAAAGTAACTTTTCATTGTAAGTTCTTGGTTAGATATTTAACTTTTTTTGAGGACTGGAAATATTAGCTTTGTATGTTTCTGGCAGCTGTAAGAGATCAATAGCATTTGCATGTTATACAGTACCTTCATAGCTATTCGGGTTACCAGGTTCATTGCAGCATGTTTATTGCCCTGAATACAACCCATGTTGTCCCAGATATTGTGAGAGTGAAAGTGCAGCTTAGAACTGCCTAATGACACAGAAATCTATAAACCTCTTGTAAAAACATAACCCAGCATTTTTTGGGATGTATAATGAGCTTCTAAAAATACACAAACCAAGTAAAGAAATGATCAATAACTAGATACACCTACACAAACACTGACATTTTACTTCTAAATTTCGAAAGTTTAAGCTTAAAGACTTTCAAATTAGGCTGCAGTTTAGACATCTGTGCTCGAAGATGGGCCAGGTTTGATTTCAGCAACTGCAAGTGCACTTAGAGCAGGCGCACAGTGGCATCAGCAGTCTTGCTCCATTTTCTTATCCCCTTTATACCTGCTAATTAATATAACATATTCTACTAACAGCTGTGCAAGTTGAAAACAAACTTTGCTGCCTCTGTTTCCTTAGTGAGGAACTTCATTCTGTACAGGTAAATGAATCATGCTACACACTACTATGCTTAAGGCTGGTTCTAAATAACCCAAGAAATGAAATGGGAATGGAAACCACAACGGGTATACCGTAAATGAGAACAGAAATGCACATCAATTCAATTGCAAATGGATAGCAAAACGGAAAGTAAATTTTGCACATTGGAATGCCCTTAGTTTGTAATTGACCAGTGATATTTTTTCACTTGCTTTTAACATAATGCATTTAGCCACTGTCAGAATTTGATAGTGAACTTTTTCTAACCATAGAGCCATTCCTCTAGCAAAAGCATCTTACCAAGTGCCATTCCTTTATTAATAACTTACATTAAAGATATTTGCTGTTCTTTCTTAATTTTTAGTGTTTTTGCTGTTCTTTTAGTTATTGATTTTTGAAACAATAACCAGTTTTGACATGCATATAAGCAAACTACCAGTGATGCTTTCACTAGAATAACCAATGTTCAATGAATCTGAGGGAGTCAGGATGCACATTTGTCATTTCTACAGTGAAAAGCCTAATATGCACAGTATGGTTCTGATATACTGTTCCCGAGAACAGGAACAAAAAAGTTAAAACTTACCAAGTCTCTCTCTCTGGGACCCGAAAGCTTCCTGTTTATTTATGAACACATGCATTATAATAATACAAGTATTTTAACTTTATTGGTCTCACTGTGTTCTGTTCCAGGTTTTTGTAAACCAGCCTTAAAAGAAAACCAAAAACTAATAGGCTACAATCAACATGATTTTCTTAACACATTATCATTTATTTTTATAGCTGTTTTAAAGTTATTATGTAAAGTCTTATTTTTCTATATACTTTTCATTAATAATAAATCTGTGCCAGCATAGATTTTGTTGTAGATAACAGAAGTGTATAGGAGGCTGGAAATAAGTCCTAATTAAAGAGAAATTCCTCCCTCCAGTCAGAAATCCAACTGGAGCCTTTGAATTTAGAAATGTCATTAGACCATAGAGATATCTAGGGCAGTGCATAACAACCTCTTTTATCCAGACTAGTGGGGACAGAGGTAATCCAAATTAACAAAGCTCTGGATAATCTGGAAACAAACTTAAATGAATATAAACTTAATGTACGATAGTGAAATTTGGATCCTGCAAAAGCATAAGAGAAAGGAATTGAAAGCCATTCAGATGAGATGTCTATAATCACTCTCACACCTTTCATGAAAACAAATTAAACATAATCTCTCACACTTTACATTAGTATTTAAACAGGAAGCATCTTGTAGCAGCGATGTGGGAGAATAGTGTTGCTGGGTTGTATTAGAAAGTTAGTAAGCAGTATTAAAGCACTTTCTATGAATAGTATGACAACATGCCATCCCTCAAAGTTCAACTTGTTGGTGAAGGGAAAGGAGGATGTGGCACCTTACTGGCTAGAGCAGCAGTGAGGAGAGGTTGCCATGGAAACATACCTCTCCTGTAACTGTCACAAGTCACTTTTTATTTTAATTTTTTAAAAATATTAATAAGTTGTTGTTCACACTTAAAACTTTACTTACACCAAATTGTAAAATTTGTCCCTATCCTCAGCATGGTGGTGACTAATGATTGTTCTCTCATCGTCTCCTTTCCTCAGCCTGAGCATCCAACTGCTACTATCTGGAGATAAACTTAATGATGTTGTTTACTGGTGGGATCTCAAAACTTAACAGTCTCCTGGAATTTTTAAAAATGAAAATCTTTTCTCATGTGCTAAAATTAAAATAACTCTCAGTTAATTGTGCTTCTGTTGTTAATATTTATGAGTTTTGTTCTCCGACACTGGCATTGGTAGGATAGTATTAGGAGTGGAGGGGGACTCAGAATGCCACCAGGAGGGAGGGATGAGGTGAGAGAAGTCAGAGGGTGGCCGGACCAGGAGCACAACAGGCTGAGAACATGGTCCCTACTGTTTACAGATTTAAACTCCCTGGATGGCAGCTGGTGAGGTCAGCTCCCCTCCCCCCTTTGGGCTTGCACATCTCCTGGGGGGCCCAGGACCTGGAGACCACACCCATTCTGGGGGAGGAAGGTTTACTCAGAGCATCCTTTTCCCCTGCCATGCACAAGCTGAGACCTCCCGCTGACATGCAACCCTGAAAGAGACCAAGCAAATGAAAGGTGATGTGAAATGGGAATGGAGATGAAATGGAGGGACAGGAAATCTGGAGGATATAATGATCCTTCCCAGCATTTGCCTAGCGACCTGGGGAAACACCCGGAAAAACCCATGGGTCAGGAAGGTCGGCCACAGGAATCGAATCCACAATTTCCTGAATGTGGGCCACAGACTTTGCCCCTGAGCATCCTGCTGGTGACTGCTAACTTGAACCATGTGACTCAACATTGTTTACGTTACCTGTGTAGCCAACATTACAACCATATATATTTATCAAACGGCTTGCATATTTTCATGTTGAAAAAGTAAATAAAAATCAATCCGGAAAAATCTGGATTAATGAGGGCTGGATAAATAAGGTTATTGTGTATTATCCTGCCTATATATCACATGAGCTCAAGAGAGACAAATGAATGTCGCTTAACGTTCCGAAGTGTATAATCAAACATTTTGCAAAACTCAAAGAACAACAGCATATATTAATTGTTAATGCTACAAAATGTTTTTACATAAATTGTATATTTCAATAAGAGCTACATTTTTACTTTATCTATTACTATAGTAAGTAAAGGAAGTACTGCATTCCACCCAAAAATTTGATACAGAGATTGCATCATACATACATGTTTTGAGACTCCCTGAATCCAAAAAGAGCATTTTTAGAAAAAGGTCTGTGTGTATGCGTGTGTGTATGAGAGGGAGAAGCATAACTCGCAAACAAAATATCAATTAAACAATGAACTTAGTACTTTAGTTCAGCATCCTTTCAAAAATGCAAAACAAGATTTTCGAGAAAATCTCCCACACCAAACTACTCTTTACATGGAACAAATTTTGTTATTTTTGATTTTCTGAAAAATAGCTGTAACAACTTTGATTAAAGTTCCATAGGTTTAAGGTATTTGCATGATCGATAAAATGTATATCTTGAATTTTCTGTGAAAAGCTTGTGGAAAAGAGAAGACAAAGTCTTACTTCACAAAAAGATATAGTCTGCCTAAAGCAGACAATTTATATAAAATAAATTTTTTTTGGCATTAACCATTTCTGAGATAGGTATATATTGTTGTTGGTTTCAATATTCAAATAAGTATATTTTTTTCAAGCAGTAAGTCACTATTTATTTTTACTCTTGGGCATGCAGGAGCATGGAATTTCAAAGCCATCCATCCAAAGTGATCTGCTTTTTAAAAATCTGACTATCGCGTTAGTCATCTGCATTCTTCTTACTCCTACAGCAAAATGTGTAATGAGAGTTTGTCTCGATTAACAAGAAGTAAATAGAAGAATTAGCTTTTGTAAGAATGATTTCTAGAAAAGTGAGTAGAGAAAGCTTTCCAGTTATAGAAAATTCAATAACAATGAAAAGGATTTCTCAGACTATTTAAAGTAAACTCAACGTGTGCATTGTATTTATCATACCAAGCTACATAAGTGGTATAGACATTTTGAGAAAATAAAACTAATGTACATGTTTTCCACAAAGGATTGTTTAAGCAGATGAATTCCTTAAAATTCTATGCCTTGCATCCTTAAAAGTATGACATCTGGTATTTTTAATTTTTACTTTTTTTACTATATACCTAGTAGGTAGGGGAAGTATTTGCCTTCCACACAAAAATTGATATAAAATTTTTACTGGAAATGCGTGTTTTGAAGCCCCTGATTAAGAGAGATGCAGAAAAAGGATTGTGTGTATGTGTGTGCTAATTTAAATACCATATATTTAAGATATTTACAACATAAATAAATTATATTGTATTATATCTTGAATTTTCTGAAATAACCTATGAAGTTCTCTTTGTTTGGAACAAATTTTGTATAACTGATAAGCCATAAGAGATGTACGGAAGCATACTATGCAAAAAGTGTAGATCTCTTTAAAACACATAAACTATTTCAAATAACATTTTTTGTTGCCAGCCATTTGCAAGACATCAATCATCATTCCATTCTGTGCTGTGACACAGTGGACTGGAGCATGGTGCTCTGGTTCTTGGCCATGGAATGCACACGGGTTCGATCCCAACCCATGGGGGTGCAGATTTTAAGTCCTGGGTATAGGACCAGTGCCCACTCAGCATCCTGAAGAAAGTGAGGAGCTGCAATAGGCAGCGGTCATGAGGCAGGTCCAGGCCCTTTGCAGACTGTATCACCACAGGATTTATTTATTTATTATTTAATTTATACTCCATCTTTAACTGCAATGGTCATATTGGCAGCCTTTTAGCTTTGGAACATATAGCCTCTCGGCAGTGATGTTAGCTTGTATGGCTTTGTCATTCCTTTCTGTTTTTTCTTTTGGTTTTGTACATTAGATCTCGCACACACATTCATACTTCCAGACTCTGGGGAGGATAGGGAGTAATCTTGTCTAGAGAAAAATTCCCACCCTCCAGCCAGGAATCAAATCTGGGACCCTTGCACATTCAGGCAGGTGCTCTGTTGACTGAGCTACGGGACCAGCATATTATTTGTTCATAATATAAACCAATATACATTGATATTGGTTTGGATTTTTCAATACTATTGTCATTTCATTTTTTGAAGCATTGTCAACTTTCAGTTGTTTGTAATGCTGTCATGGAAAGACCATATCGTATCAGGGCCAGCATATAGTGATCTGTTTTTACCTTTGACTATTGCTATCCTCTTTCTACCTATAATAAAATATGTAATGAAACTATTTATGCAAACGTTTATCTCAATTAATTTGAAGTCAATAAAGGAAAAAGGCTTTACAAGAATAGTATGCAGAAGCCATATAAAAATAAACAACAGTGGGTAGAGAGTCATGTGAATGTAGCACATCAGATTTTTGTTTTTGAGTTATGTTGTTAAGCCAATGTGACCTTTTATGATTTTTTGGGAGGTAGGATTATTGGATTTTAATGTTGAATTGAATATCTCCTTTCAGAAAACAGGTGGAGTTGGCTTTTTTACTTTCTCTACTACGTATAGTAAGTAGGGGAAGTATTGTATTCCACCCAAAAATTCGATATCGAGATTTCATCAGAAATATATGTTTTGACACCCCCTGAATCCAAACATAACAGCATAACTCAGAAACGAACAGTCGGATAAACACCAAACTTGGTATTTAGGTTCAGTATCTTCCAGAGATGCGACACAAAGGTTATCAAGAAAATCCCCCCACCCCAGATTACCCTTTACATGGAACATTTTTCAAAAAGTTAAATTTTCTCAATCTTAACGATTTTGATTAAAATATCATATGTTTAAGATATTTTCATGACAAATGAAATGTATATCTTGAATTTTCTGGGAATGTCTCCAAAAGTATTCTTCATTGTGAAGGACTTTTGCATAACTGGTAAACCATAACAGATAGACAAAATTTTACCACACAAAATGTAGATCGCATTAAAATACACAATTTATGTCATATACATTTTTTTTGTTGAGTGAACCATTTTCGAGATATTGCTTGTTATTCCCTTAAATTTTCCAATATTTATACTTTTTCTCAATTGGGAATTCGTTATTCATTTTTTTGTCTTGGATATGCAAAGAGTATTAATCTGTGGCAAAGGGAATGGTGCTGCACCTAGCAACCAGCTATTAAGAGATATGTCTATGCTTAAAGGCTACTGTATTTCTATATTGCCCTTGCAAATATAAAACAAGGGGAACATAGTAGCAATAGTCAAATATTTTTCATACTGAGAAATAAACAAACTGCTATGATTTTGTGAATCTTCTATCTGCTTTTGCTTCAAAGGAATGCTGATTTGAAGCAATTTCATAAGATTTTATTTTATTAATTCATATCTTATTGTTTATTATAGTAGCATTTTAAATGTTCCTATTTTAGTGTATATCTTTTGTTTCCACGGTTTAAGGGCTGTTGCATTTTATTCATTCATATATTATTTGTTATAGTACCTTTTTCAGGTGTTTCTGTTTTGGTTTCTGTTCTTTGTTTACTGGTTTACGTTTTAAGACTTTTCATACTGCCTAGTAAGAAACGAACCAATTTTAATTTTAATGTTAAGAAATTGTTTTCCGTGAAAGTAGCCAAAGTGATTGTTGGCACCTTGAGCCAAAGTAACGACATATTTGGTGAGGTTAAAAACACAGTGCACAAGCAACTCGGTGATGGCGTTATGTTTTTCAACTGTAATAAATATTGATGCTTGGAGTTCTGAAGTAATTGATAAAATTCTTCATTTAGGCAATGATTTGCACTTAAAATCAATTTCAAATTATGATGGTATTATGCCATATCCGCCTTACTTGTGCGCTGATGCGGTTTAACTGCAGGATGTTGTAATTGATGATGTAAAAGTAATCTGCAATGCAGTGACAAATAATTTTGCATTACAAGAGATCATACCGAGGGATTTAGGCAGTGTGTTAAAAACATTTTTCCAGTGCTGTCACTGGTGTGTTTACTGCACAGTTAAAATCTATAGCTCTTTTTTTGGGGGGGGGTCCTGGTAATGCAAAGAGAATAGAATACTCCACATAGCAACCAGCTCATAAAATATTTGACTATCGCTTAAAGCCTACCAATTCCCCTTGCATCTACAAGAAAATTAGCAATAAGATTAACATCTCGATATCTCGATTAACATGAAGCATATGGAGAATAAGCGTTTGTAAAAATAGTTTGTACAAGAGTAGAGAAAGTCATGTGAGTGTAACACATCAGATTTTTTATTAATAAATTATCTTATATTCTGGAAGAAAAATTAGGTTAATGATTTTTGTATGAAAAACTTCATCACCATGCTAATTTATCATTTTCCTTTAGAACATCTTGGAGTGGATTTCATCACATTCTTGTTTGACCTCATTGAGAATCCACCTGACACTGATGTTGAGGAACAAATTCCGGACCTGTTCCTGAACCTAGTGTTGTCATATAACTTGCAATTTTCTAGTAGTGCAGAGAATATCATGTTGAAGGCACTTCTACAGAGGAGCATGGCTAAGACTTTAACTGAGAAAGTACTTCTGCTTCTCAACAGGGAAGGTAAGCATTCATGAATGGTTTTGTTTAGTACTGTATGGAACAAAGTATAATATACTCAGCACTTTTTAAGGCAATGCACCTGAAAAATTGGGTGAAAATCTTGAAAAAATAAAACATTTTAATATGTTTATACCCTATTCTTTCATTTGGGCATTTTATTAATTTTGGCAATATTTTGTGTGGTTATTTAATTTGCCAGACCATAGTATGAATGAATGAGTTTATTCATCAACTTTTCCATACATAACATGTTTTTATTACAAAATTTATATAAACTTATTACTAATAATAATAATTATTTTTCCCAGTTTATAACTCTTGATTTATGGAGTTGCAGTTCTTTCATACTCCATTATAATGAACAACAGGCTATATGTATGTGTGTGTGTATATATATATATATATATATATATATATATATATATATATATATAATGGGGATATACAGGCTTTGTTCAATAAGTATTGAGACTGATTTTTTCCGGCCAATGCGAAGAGGTGGAGGGAGATCTCTTTGGGGCAGATTGATGGTGGGGGTGCCACAAAGCTAGGCTATGTGGCTCATTTGCCTCTGAGCCTGTGGAGTGTGTGCACATTGAGAGTCAAGTCAAAATGCAGCGAATCGGTAGTGCTATGCTTTCAAATTTTGCACTAAACTGAACAAATTGACTGTGGAGACTTTTGATATGATTTGTGAGGGTTACAAGGGTGAAAAAATGGCAGGAAGACGTCAAAGAAGAAGACTAGCATGTGGAGAATGTCTGATATCGATGCAAACCAATGAAAACGTGGCATGGGGTCTGACATGTTCGAAAGGAGATCACCAATTCTTGGATCCTTCATCACAACAATGAGCCTGGTTACATGTCACTAATTGTATGGGAGGCACTGGTTCAAACAAAGTGTAAATGCCACCCCAACCACCTCACAGTCCAGATATGCCTCCCCCATACTTCTTTTTGTTCCCTTGGACCAAAAGGAACCTGAAAGGACATCATTTCAAGTCAACTGAGGCAGTCTAAGAAGTTTTGACGGAGAACCTGAATAGCCTTGCCGTTGCTGACTTCCAGGGGGCGTGCGAAGATGTAAGAAGTGCTTGCAGCAGTTTATTGATGCAAGAGGATCATATTTTGAAGAATATTAGCTCACTATACACAATATCTTCAATGAATTTATTTTTATGACTTCAGTCCCAATACTTATTGGACAAACCCTGTATATTGAATCCTACATCCTAAAAGTGTAAGTTTCTTTGTATACCTCATACAACATATTGTCATACCTCACATATTAATATCATTTAAATTTCTAGATGGTAGAGCAAGAAGGTACTCGGGATCTTTACATTCTTTTACAATCACCACAAGGTCGATGGGGCGAGCCTAAATATGCATTAAAATATATGTAATTACACTTAATTTACAGGAGATTAGGAGGTAAGGTCACCTATTCCAATAATCAAACCATTTTAACTTTGGATGGCCACTATATTACACAGAAATTTACAGATATCATTTACCTTATTATTTCAACGTGTTACCTCTCCAATTGCCTTGCAGAAAGAGGAAGGCACCTACCGGCCTTGCCGTGATTATCAAGTTAACTTCTCCCTTTACAACACGTCACATCCTGTCCGTGTTGCCAACCTACACTGCCGTGTTGCCAACACTAGCATCCCCAGTGCTACCAACACGCCACAATATCATCACTGTCATAATCATTGACATTGCCTGCCTTCCATAGCCATTTTTGCCTTACCTTACCAATGTACTTTCCAAGTTCTTTTATATTTTTCTGTAATTTTAAATTTAAAAAGGTTCTACCTCTTATTTCATTTGGTAAGTTTTCTTTCTTTTGTAAAAAGAACTCATCCCTCCAAAATTTAGTTTGTTTACACTCTGAAATGCAATGTACTATCGTGTACTATCTGCTTCACACATTTGACATTTTCCCTTTATGTACCCATTTCTTATCCCACTTAGGAATAGCACTCCTATTCTAAACCATTGCTTTGTCATAAATTTCAATATATTTTTCTCTTTTCCAATCATTTTTGAATGTTCTGTGTAGTTTTGGAGAGCTTTTGTTCTTGAGATTAGCCTGTAATTCTGGCTTTTTAGTATCCTCTATTCTTGCTTTTATCTCTTTCCGGAATCCTTTTCTCATTCTTTCCCTATCAAACCAAGTTATACCTTGATCAGCGAGAGTTGAATTGCAATGTAAGCAAATGCACATGTTCTTGTCCGTAGCACGGGTGTTGTATTCTTCCTCTTTTACAACTATTTCCCAAAACATTGGCTCAGTTTAAGCGTTTTGGGGGGATTAGTTAATGTTATTTATATACCTATAAAACGGTTGCTGGATTAGTTAGAACTATTCCATAAAGGCTTTATTCAGTGGTGCAAATATCTGTTTCTGAGAAGTACCACAGCCAATGTGGGAGAGGGAAGATGTCCCTTCCACTGTAATATGTACGTGCCTTACTTCCCCACCTCTCTCCATTCAAGCAGGACAGGCATTACTTGGGTTACTTTCAGGTAAGAACGGGCCTGTTTTCGCATGCCAATCATGGTATGGACAGTGATGGCATGGTTCGAGTTGTGGCAAAAAGACTTCTTTTAATTCAGTATTGAAGCAGATTGGATTTGATTTAATGAACAGGAAAAAAACAAAAGTGATTATTGTCAGAGAATATATTGTTGTGTGGCATCGTAAATATTTACAAAACAAAGATGGCGGAACTGGGTGGTTTAACATCAGTGTAGTGAACCATCTGATCATTAAGGCCACTGAGAATGATTCAAAAGATGGTTCTAAATCTGATCTGGAAAGAATAGATCTGCTGCCAGAATTGGAATAAAAGTAAAAGCATTTGCCTCCAGTAATATATTAGTTATGATCTACAAAGCAGCGCATTACAAAGAGAACAAATGTTCATTATGCATATAAACTCCAAGTCCTGCACATAAAGCAACATCAGTGATGCAATCCCAAATGTGCATCAGTAGTGTAAACCGAACAAAATGCCTCTTTTCGTTAACCCCACTCCTCCATCCTCTCCTTTCTGCTTACATGCAGAAGGATATGCACATATCAACTCTCGCTGAACCAGGTATAGTTCCTGTATAACATTTTGGATTTTATATGTGAAAGTTTCTTTCCCCTTAGTTCTTGCTTATGTTACAAAACACTGTTTGATGATATTTTCTTCTAGCTTCCGTACTCCATACCAATGTTTCAGTATACTTTCCATTACCTTGTTTTTATAGCCTAATCTTCCTAATTCCATTAGAGCAATGTAATCTGCAATATCATTGTACATCAGTGCAATGAGGGTGACCAAGGCATAGTCATGCCCATCATTGTAAAAAAGACATTTAAACTGCTGGAAAGCATATGGTTATTCTGCTTGTTAGTAGAATACACTAAGAAGTATTACCTGTTTTAATATAAGGATTTTATTCTGTATGCACTGATATCCCAAAGTCAGTAGGGCAGGAAACTCCTAGGTAGTCTTCTGAAAACCCCCTGAATTTGGGCATCATCTAGAAGAAATCATTGTTGATACCAAGAATCTAACTCCAGGCCATCAGCTGAAAATAAGAAAAAGGAAAAAGATTACATCTCTCCATAAAAGAATGCTCTTTAAAACTAACCAAAGTAAAATAAAAACTCTAAACCTATAAGGGCTCTAGGCTATATTCTTTCTTGCAAGATTTTGGAATCACGAAAAGTGATGCTTTTAAAGCATCTTAACACTTATCCTGTCACATTTAATATATGTTAATTAGCAACTTGAAGACTCCCAGGCCTAACTATGAAATAATTACTCTAATATAAGTGATTTATTAATACACAAAGTGAAGCATAAGCATTTATCATATCCTCATTAAACAAGCTCACCTATACCTTTGCTGTAATGTGTTTTGTCCACGAGATCCATTATTAGCAGTCATACCTAGCACTTCTCTCAGAATGCAATATTGGAGCACTTTTTTGTATCTTATACGTACCCTCCACTCTCACGTGAAGCTGTTCTTGGCTTAAATACTGCTTTTCTCCCATGATATCCAGCAATGAACTTTCAATGATATGATATCTTTATTGAGTGTTGAGCTAATACAATACATTTGGGCATGATCAGCATCTAGCCCTGGCTCCTTTTGCCAATCGTACCCAAGCTTCCGCATTTACAAAACATGTGTGTTGAGTTAGCTTCATATCGCTAACAGTTTCTCATTTAAACTCACTATACTGCTTTTTGTTCTTCTCCCTTTCCCATCTCCTTCCTTTACTTCCTCCGATCGTCTTTGAGACTCCACTATCAGTGGGAAATGGGAACTATTAGATGCAATTTAGAGAATGCTTATTGTGTACCCTGTACTGATTGTCCATAACAACACTTGCTCATTCATATTAAGAAATGTACCTCTCCCTCCCAGCCCTCTCCGTGTTTACCGTCCTTTATATCTAAATCATTCACTTCACGATTTCATATAAATCTATTACTTGCTTATCAATACACTTGTCTTTACTTTGTCTAATTTGTTCCCTTCTATTCATTCTATAGTCACTCTCCCTCCCTATTGTATTTACTCCCCCATTATTACTGCTTCTGTTTTCCCATACTTCTCACAGAGCCTGCACTATTTCTATACGTATGGCACACTTTCCTACTCCATAAATCTATTTCTGTTGGCTCCCTTAACGGTCCTGCTTTGTTACTGTCCAAAATCCGTAAACTCCCGTTGGGTGTCAACACAATGCTTTCTTCTTCCACCAATTCGCCACTCTGAAACCACGCCTCTGCCCTGCCCGCAGCCATATCACATGGCGATTGAACTTCCTCCATCCTCGATGATGTCACTTTCCTAACTTTGCCAGCTGATGCCCATACGTCACTCTGATCTGATGTCACTGCCTCGGCTCCCAATCTCCTCTCTGACACAGCCAGAACTTTCAATAGTGCTTTCTACATATGATTGTTCTTCAATAGGATATCACTGTGAAGTTCAGAATCTCAGTGTCTTTTGCAATATGATGTGACAAAATCAATATCATCAAAATCATAAAAAAGAACATCACTATCATCGTCATCTGTATCTTTAAACATTGTCATATGTGTGCACAAAAATCAAGGTGTGATTATTTTGCATGCTTATTGTTCAAGAATGTATTTATGTTGTTGAAAGTAAGTAAATTGAAAGGAACTAAGAATATGTAGTAGTATTTCATAAGATATTAAAAGAAACTGAGTAGAGTAGTAGGAAAATTAAAACTATGTAATTAGGAACACAATCTTTGTGATTCACGTCATTACTATAGGTGCATAACTAGAGGTTTGTTCTCCATTAGACTGTATCATATAGGCACTTGGCTCTAGCACACAAACGGTATTAACATAACACTCTCAACAATCACTAGAGGAGGAGTGAAGGCAGGTGATTTCATGTGGTATCATTTGAGTTTACTTTTTCTTTTAAGGCCCATATTTCATTTTAAGGTATGAGATAAAAACCCAGATATTAATTTCTGATTTATTTCTATGTTTGGCCTACAACAGAAGACCCCGTGCGTATATTTGAACACCAACCTGCACCGCCACATTCAGTGGTGAAACTTTTTGTGGACCTCTTCAGTAATGAGAAGACTGCAGCATTATTCTACACTAATGATACAAAAGTGCTTATCGATATAATTGTGCGTCAGTTAGCTGATCTCTCACCAGGAGACCCGGTAAGTGGTTGTTTTTCCTTGAATGTATCATTACTATGGCTACTCTTGAGATATTTTTACTAATAAGCAACTAACACATCCAAACTTAATATTGTATGTCCTTGCAGTCAGCATTGCATTTAGAACTGGAATATGCAGATAAAATGGACATATGTGTACATTGGATTTTGGTAGATAAGAAGAATGATTGGTGTGACTGAATTTTGTGTCAGAGATTGCCTAGTTACTCGTTTGACAATAATGTTGTAATCGTAAAGAGTAAATGCTAATTAAAGTATTCCAAGAGCCAATAAGGTAAACAATGTATATAATAATGCAGCTGCTAACAGTGTGTAGTAACTACAATGCTATTTCTTTTATACAATATAAAAGGTTTTGCAGTGTTTAAGTTTAAAACACTTTATTAAAAATCACTGTTGTTTAGCTCATAAACCAATGACTGATGATAGCAATCTTCTGTATCAACCATAATACAGTATACTTGAATGCAGCATTTTGCCTTTTCCACCACCCAGTAGGTGTACTGGCCATTTTGCATGTATGTTCCAGTTTTTCTTGGGACAGTATTGATTTTAAAGTTCACAAAAGTTGCTTGCAAGTAAATGGGATGTCAAGGAGGAATAACAATAAATTTTGTTTTCATTTTTTCCTTTCTAACTCATTTTTACTTTCTCTCCTGCTTACCTATAGTAATTAGAGAATGTATTGCATTCCACCCAAAAATCTGATACAAAGATTTCACTGGATACGTGTGTTTGAGATTCCCTGGATCCAAAAAAAAAAAAAGCACACGGTCCATGTGTGTGTATGCATGCACATGCGTGTGTGAGAGACCAGAATAGCTGAAAAATGAAAAGTCAGTTTAAATACCAAACTCCCCACCCTAAATTACCCTTTACATGGAAATTGTTTTGAAAATGTCGATTTTCATAAAAATCGTTCTTAACGATTTTGATTAAAAGATTTTGAAGATGTTTTCATGACAAATGAAATGTGCGTCTTGAATTTTCTGAGGATAGCCTCTGAAGTCCTCTTCATTCTGAATTAATTTTGTATAACTGGTGCATGTAAGAGAGAGACAAAATCTTACTACACAAAAAAGTGCGTGCGTACGCACGTGGAGGGAGGTATTTTTTTGCCTCAGGTGTTATAACAAAAAGTCATTCTCCTCCTTGCTTCCCAATATTTTTATGTTAGATTATCAAAAGCCACAAGAGAGTCACAATTTTTGAGATGTTCCATTCCATTTCCTTCCTTGGGGCACAGTAAACAATTTGGAGATGTTACTATTCCAATTTTGTAAAGATGTTTATTCAAACAATCATATCCTTTAAAAGTTGGAATGCAGCAACCGAAAATTTTCTTGGTAAATCAGGAACTATTGATTGATCATTTAAAATTTTCTTCCATTTTGATTGTTCATTTGAAGTGTTATGTGTTGCTTATAATTAGAAATGATTTTTCTTTTTATGGTTGGTTTGACTGATTTATACGAAAAGTTTTGTTTTATAATGAAGTTGAGTTTAGTTCCTTTCTTGGCTAAAATATCTGCCATTTCATTTCTAAAAACACCACAGTGTGCAGGAATCCACTGGAAGACTATACTTTTATGTAGGTTCTGTATTTGTTTGATCATACCATGTATTTCTTTAATCTTCATCATTTTGGGCTGAGTAATGGAACCAATGCTTGGAGTGCAGCTTTAGAATATGGTTAGAATAACTACATTTTTGCATTTATGTAACCATAGAAATAAATTTTAAAGTGATGTATATGTGGCATTAATTTGACCATGATTCAACTACCAACTCTTAAAAAAGTGATGTTCTTAAGAAACAGTTGAAAACTGCTCATGAAAGAAAATGTTACACAAAAAAGTGTAACATTAAAGCACACAATTTATGTTATAACAATTTTTATGTGGAGTGGAGTTATTTTCAATATATTCCTTGTTATTGGTTTTAATTTTCAAATACTGGTTCTATTCTTAATTGGGAAGTCATTCGTGTTTTTCTCGCGGCCATGCACAGAGCATGGAATTTCAAAAACACCACATGGCGACAGAGTCTTTAAAAATGTGACTTGCTTTACCTGTGGTATGCTACAATGAAATGTATAACTGTGGAATTGAACGTTTATCTGGATTAACAAGAAGTAGATAGAATAAGCTTTCGTAAGAAAGTTTATAGAAGAATGGGTAGAGAATAATGATAGCACACCATATATTTCATAAAGACAAGAGTATATTTTGTTTTAATGAATCATAACTTTTCTTGCATAATGCAAAGTAAGCTGCTAGAAGGGGAGAAGACAAATATTACAAATAACAAACCAATTACCCTTACCTTACTTTAATTTGCTTTTTCAATAAGCATAATATATTAATACTCAATATGGTTTTTGAAAGATCTATGCATTTCACTTTTACAGCTGTAACAACACATCCATGAAATGTTGACTCATTTAGAAATAGGGGTAGAGGGCCTTTCTCTTGACTTGACAATGGCCTGTGATAGTGTATCTTATAATATCTTATTTGCTAAATTAAAAAGTTTTGGAGTAAGGGGTAAAATGCAGGACTTTATAAAATCATATTTGACTAATTTCAGACTGTGTACAGAAATTTATAATAAAATAAGTAGAATATTAAATACCAGCAAATTATGACATAGTTAAGTGCAAAGTTCCGTAGGGTTTAATGCTTGGGCTTACATATGCAGATGATACATCAATGTTAATTTGACATAAATCTTTAAACAGAATTGATAATCTATTATAGCCTATTCAGAGGCTTTTGAGACAGTAGAAAGGATAAATAAGGAATTCACGAGGTGGCACAGTAGCAATAACAAAGAATTGCCACGCGAACCCGACCTTTCCGTAACTAACTGGTTTTCTATATGCACCTATCACTGTCTCAAAAGACCTTAAACAGACAATAGTTTGTTTCAAAACAAATAATTCAGTACCTACCTAAGAAAAACATTACTTAAAATTAAATGTAACTAAAACAAATGCAATACATTTTTAACTTATAAATAACTTCAAAACAACAATGACCTGTGCATAACTATTGGCAATAAAACAATTTATGAGGATATTATACAAATTTTTACTTTTTCTACCACATACCTGTAGAGGAAGGTATTGCATTCTACCCAAGATTCCATATTGAGATTTCTGCAGAAATACATGTTTTGAGGCCCTCCGAAACCAAAGAAATCATTGTTAGAAAAGGGTGTGTATATTTTTAGGACTTTTGTAGTTAATAAGCTGCTTTTTAATTTTGATTATATGTGAAACATCTGATGTTACCTAAGACGTTGTGGAATCACACACAGTGAAGCAATTAATAAAATACACTTGATGAAAGTGGAGTCACACTTACCGGCTTCACTCACCTATTTATTTTGCAGAATGTGCATCTTGAGCATGAGCTCACATCATCAGCACAAATAAAATATTAATAAATTGCATTATGTTTGCACATGTTTTTAGCGAAGGCATCAGTACCTGGAGTTGTGTCGGTTAGTCATGCGCAACACGCCATACTCGGAGCATCATCATCGTCGTGACGATATTCTGAAGTGCTTCACAAGAATTTTCTGCGAAGAATCAGAGCAGAGTAGACCTGATCAGCAGCTAGTTCGAGAAATCTCCAATGAATTTCCTCAGTACTTCAAGGCCTAGATATGTTGTTGGCCTTCACTTCATAGTTCAGCTACAAAATGTTAGCATAAATAGTCTTACTTTATCTCTATGTAAGAAATTCACATTGTATTATAAATAATTTGTAAAAGTTTACGACAAGTCATCTATTGTAGATATAGCAAAGGATGCCAAATGCTAAGAGAACAAGTCTGTAAAGCATGAATCTGACACTGTGATAAAACATGTTTTTGAAAAATAGGTAGATAACGAAATGCATATTTTAATTAATGTAATATAGTTTCCATTAGATTTTAGCAGAAACTCCAATAATACTCACTTTTGGGTAAAGAAGAGAAATGAGGAGGGAGTGCCTTCCTAAAAAGAAAGACCTTGCATTAATAAACATGCTGCATGGTTTATTTGTTATTTTTTAGTTACTGTAAAAGGCTTCAGTTGTGAAACAGGCTCTTATCACCGTTACTAAGATGCTAATTTTTTTGATTCTTTTTGGGATAAGAAGTTATGTGCACTGCTATGCTCTGAGGAATTAAAAGATTTTAAATCTGCCCTAAAAGAGCAAACTAAAGTTGTTTCGGAAAAAGAAATGGTGTATGCTATTTAAGTCATTTATGTCAATACTGTATTAATTGAATCTGTGAAAGCTACAAGGTGCTTTACTTCCAGAAAAAAATTCAAAGTGGTTATTATAATGGGTAAGAAATAAAACCTTAGCTTTGAGAATTCCTAACAAGCATTCACCAAATTTTTCCATTAAAATCTGCTGAAAATCTTTAAACATATTCTTGGTGATGGAACAAAATATTTACTATTTAATAGTTGTAAAATAAAGTTACCAACCTGCTGTTCCTGTTGTAAGATATGGCAAGCTCTTTTCCCCTGCTCCAATTTTACCACTGAGGAATTATAAGAATATGAATTGAATGGTGACACACAGTACCATGAAGGTACATTTCTTAAATTGCAGTCACATACCAAATGAAATTTGTTGTACTTGCATGTGATTATTTTATTTATCCCAATAATTGTAATATATTTTTAATACTATGCTTGAATGTTTTTTTCCTTATTTTAATTTCTACACATTTTTGGTGCTTGATAGCAACCAAATTTCTTTTATAGAATAAATGATGATACAACAATTTATTTTACACTCATTTGCTTGCATTGTATTTTCAGCTTTGCTAGGTACAGCTACAGTATCTAAAACTAAGGCACATGCCACACAAACTCTCTTATAGAAAGGGTAAATATAGACAATACAGAATGGTCACAAAGTGTACGAATTCCCAATAGCTTTACAAAGATTTGTGTTGTAAAATCTTAATTATTGTGATGAGTTTGCTGTGCACATTCAAGTTGTGCAAGGGAGTGGCAAACATTGTATATTGTCATGTGTGTTTAATTATGCAAGTGGGAAACATTGTTAGGAACAGACATTTAGCTTTGATAAATTATGTTAGAGAAAGAAAGCTCTTAAAACAAATTTGCAGAAATATATTTCTTTGCTATCTGTGTGTGTATATATATTACACTGCGGGGATGATTTTCAGGTGTAATGCCATCTTCTATAGCTGCTCTACTCTTGGAACCCAACCTTATGTAAATACGTGACATTAACTGGTGTGCTGTATGGGAGAAATCAAAGCATACCATAACGTATGGTACCTTAAATATGCCCGATTATCTCCTAGTTTTCAAGAAGCATGATATTATGAAGTAGTAAATGATATGAATAATAAAACTAAAAAATCTGATGTGTTACACTCACATGACTTTCTCTACTCTTGTACAATCTAATTTTACAAACGCTTATTCTCCATATGCTTCATGTTAATCGAGATATCGAGATGTCAATCTTATTGGTAATATTCATGTAGATGCAAGGGGAATATGGTAGTTTTTAAGCGATAGTTAAATATTTTAACGCTGGTTGCTATGTGGCGCATTCCATTCTCTTTGCATGTCCAGGACATAAAAAAAATGAATAACGAATTTGAGAAAAAGTATAAGTATTGGAAAATTTAAGGAAATAACAAGCAATATCTCGAAAACGGTTCACTCAACAAAAGAAATGTATATGACATAAGTTGTGTATTTTAACGCGATCTACATTTTTTGTGTAGTAACATTTTGTCTATCTCTTATGGTTTACCAGTTATGCAAAAGTCGTTCACAATGAAGAATACTTTTGGAGACATTCCCAGAAAATTCGAGATATACATTTCATTTCTCATGACATTATCTTAAACATATGATATTTTCATCAAAATCGTTAGAGCCATTTTTGAGAAAATTAAAATTTTCGAAAAATGTTCCATGTAAAGGGTAGTCTGGGGTGGGGGGATTTGCTTGAAAACCTTCGTGTCGCATCTCTGGAAGATACTGAACATAAATACCAAGTTTGGTGTTTATCCGACTGTTCGTTTTTGAGTTATGCTGTTCACAGACACACACACACACACACACAGACACACACACGGACATGTTTCCAAAAATGCTTTTTTTGGATTCAGGAGGTCTCAAAACATGTATTTCCGGTGAAATCTCGATATCGAATTTTTGGGTGGAATGCAATACTTCCCCTACTTACTATACGTAGTAGAGAAAGTAAAAAAAGGTTGTAGCTTCCCTTTAATACTGTGTGGTATCATTCACCTCTCCTGCATCCATAGGATAATGATGTGCAGGTGTTGTTCCTCATAGCTGATAGGAACATGAGGCTAATGCAAAGAGACACAGGCCAGTTCTAAGGCTGGATAGACTATAACGCAGCATACAAGTTGTTACAATCATAGAAGTAAGTCATACATAGATGTCTGTTCCGTAGTGACTGGTGACAATTACATAATTCCAAAAGTTTGCCATTTTTCAGTAGCTTCTACAAAACCAATGTTCAAGATGGCTCCTAGTTGCATTTTACCATCCAGCATACTAAACACATCCTAAATGTGTGGCCAACAGTTTGGCATACAGATTTTAGAAATGGAATCCACACAGCCTCATATGCACTGGTTGCATTTTTTTGACAAATCAGACTCCAAAATCTGTTACATTCTCATGACTTTCTCTAGCCACCCTGTTTATTGCTTTCTCCACCACATACCTCATGGGTAGAGAAGGTATTGCATTCCACCCAAAAATTCTATACTGAGATTTCACCGGAAAGACATGTTTTGAGGTCCACCATATAAAAAAGCCTTTATAGAGAAAGGTCTGTTTATGTGCGCACGTGCATGAACAGCATAACTTATAAACATATTTATGTTCAGTATCTTCCAAAGATGCAACATGAAGATTTTCAAGCAAATCCCTCCATCTTCAACTACCCTTTACGTTGAAATCTTTAAAAAATGTTTGATTTTCTAAAGAAAATTTCTTAACGATTTTTATTAAAATACTGTATATTAAAGACATTTACATGGCAAACAAAATGTATATTTTGAATTTTCTGGGAATAACGTACAAAGTCCTCTTCATTCGGAAGGGATCTTATATAATTTTGCATAACTGGGAAACATTAAGTAACAGATGAAAATGTACTTTATTAAAATTGTAGATCTCTTTAAAATATACAATTTGTTTAAGTTTTTTTGTGGCATAAGGCCATTTCTGAGATATGAGTCATTAAAGGTTCGAATTGTTCATTCCCTGGTCATTCTCTTAGTCCCATCAACACTCGGTTGTTTCTCGCGATTGCATGGAAACAGTATGGAATTTTGAGTCCAGCATATAGTGTCCTCCTGTTAAACATTTGACTATCGCTGTTTCCTTTGTATCTATAACAAAATGTATAATGTAGCTATTTCTACAAAGGCTTATTTGGATTAAAATGTAGTAGATAGAAAAATAAGCTTTAGTAAGAATAGTTTGTATACCCACTAATTAACAATAGAGGGTAGAGAAAGCCAGTGAATGTATTGCATCAGATTTCTGTTATATGGTTTCTACAGACTATTCCTACAAAAGCTTATAATATTACTTTCCCTGCTGGCTACATTTATTAAGTAGAGGATTGATAGCAATCCACCCAAAAATTTGATATCATGATTTCACCGAAAATACATGTCTTGAGACACACATGCATGCATGCGAGCGAGAGAGGGAGATAGCAGTATTATTCAAAAACGAAAAGTCGCTGAAACACCATACTTGGTATTTTAAGTTTAGCATCTTCCAAGGATGAGACACCAAAACTATCCACAGTAAACTGCCTGTTAAAATTTTTCAATAGTTTAGATTTTCTCGAAAAATGGCTCTTAAGGATTTTGATTAAATACCGTACATTTAAGATATTGCATGACAGAATGAAATGCATTTTTTAAGGTCCTGAATAAAACATTTTTATAAAAACCTTCATCCATCTGTGTATGCATGTGCATTTAATATCGTATGTTTTAAGATATTTATATGCATAATAAAACATATGTTTTGAATTGTCTGCAAATAGCCTGTGAGTGAATTTTGTTTAATTTTGTATGACTGTTAAACCATAAAAGGAAGATCTCTTTAAAAAAAATTACACCTTGTTTCAAATAAGTTTTTTTTTGACATAATCCATTGTTATTAATTTGAATTTTTCAATTCTTTGGAAGAATTCCCACCAATAAGTTGTTTCTGGCAATGTCATAGAAAGAATATGGGAAATCAAAGCCAAGCACATAGCAACCTGCTCTCTAAAAATTTGACTTTTGCTACAGCCTACTGTATTCCCTCTGTTCCTAAATGAAATGCGTAATGAAACTAGTTCCACAAACGTTTATCTCAATTATCAACCTGCAGTGAATAGAAAAATAAGCCTTTGCAAGAATAGTTTGTAGAAGCTGTATAAAAATGAACAATAGTGGCTAGAGAAAGTCGTGTGAATGTAACACTTAAAAAGAAAAATTATACATATAAAACCATTACCTTCAAGCTATTTTTCTCAGCCAGATGCCAGCCAGATACATCACTCAATTCATTAACATGCAATAGATGATAATTATTGAGCCTTAATCGTATTTCATGGGCTTCCTAAAAAATAAAACAAGGAGCATCATACTCTACAGATTTTTTTTGGAGTGAATTCTAGAAAAAAAAAAGTTCTGTGCTTAAAATTAAAATGAGTTTTATTTATGGATGCTCTTTAACCGCTGGTCCTTAGTGTCACATTCTATATTGGGCGTGAAAGACCGGTAATTCTGCTCACAAGCCTCTTTATGAGACTTGAGGTTGTTTTACATGCTATAAATCTATGACATGGGACCACCAGTTTTACCTCCCTTCTGAAGGAAGCCATGCTAAGGACTTTTAGGCCTGAAAAAAATCCACCACCCTCTGCCGGCTTTGAACCTGTGACCTCTGGAATTAGAGGCTAGCATGGTGATCACTACACCAAGGACAACAACAAGATTCTGTGCTGATACTTCAATACCATGGCAGTTTTTTCCTCATTAACAGCCTATCACTTCAGGAATAGTGTTTTGCATTTCCCCAATATAAATGCAAGTTTTTCTCCATCTCGGCATTGTTTTTGTATGAAAGTGATCTTGAAATGCTGTTTTCATTGTGTTCACAATTTTGCCAGAACTTCATTAAGCCAAAGTATTGTTTCTCTGCACAATGCTAAGTTTATTACTCCCATATGCATCTAACTAGTTATGCACTGCAAGATTACTGAGAGTGTGAACATCTTTCATTACAGATTATTATGAAATAAACTAGGTTACCACCTCTACATTTACCTGTTTTATAAATATCAAATTAGATTTAGCAAATTATTCAGAATGTAAACACAAATACTGAACAATTATATGGTAGAAAACAAAAATTTATAGAAAAAGAAGCTGTACTATATGTAATGGATTGAGTAAGGGAGTACTTTGAGAAAGAAAGTTCTGTGCAATTTGAAAAGGAATTGTGAGAGGGGGAGAGGCAGTTACAGTAAAGAACAGCATTTTTAAGGATAAATGATAAACTTTGCAAATCCCAATCCAAAGTTAAATCAACCAAAGTTGATACTTTTTATTTACCAAGATGGTTATATCACACTATCAACATCTTTCTTTCCCATTTGATTTTGTTCACAATTTGCAGTGTGGCCAACAAAACACAACACATATACATACTAGAAATGTTGGAAGCACAGAGAAGTTATGAGTACCTAGTAGTAATGTAATAATAACTGTGTTAAGTTTTCCAAATCTAGCAAGCAGTTCTTTGAAATGTTTATTCCTAGCAGAGAAAGGTTAGAACTTCAGCGCATTTGTCTTATGACAGGTAAGGGCATGATGTAATATTGGTAAAGCAGTGTCTTTTAGTCTCCATTTCAGCTTATAGTTTCTGAAGATTTGGTTTGCTGAAGATTCAACATTTTTTCAATTAAACCCTGCTCAGTACTCTATACAACCACTGTATACAAAAAAAAAATCCATGCATAAGTCAACAACTCAATGGGATTACTTTAAAAAAAAAAAAAAAAAAAATAATAATAATAATAATAATGAAAAGCATTGAATTTCCAATGTACTTAACATTGATGGTCCTGTACTGGGCAAGGCTTAATAATATTGCCACACACACACACACACACATATATATATATTTTTTTTTAATGCTATGCTTAATCAGATTGGTTCAAATAAAGTATTTGAATGTATAATGAATTTAAATTAAATATATATAAAATAAAAATAAAAAGTATTTGAATTTTCCTAATAGTGATGAATAGGATGCAGCAGATCACTGAAACCGTATATAAAGTAAAATAAAATGTGGCCTGCTTACCAGCCTATGAAGAGTAAAGGAAAAATAGACTATGTTCAGTTGGGAAGAAAGTAGGCAGGAGATCTAAACAACTCTAGGTAGATTATTTTGTTTCTTTTTGAAGAATTTCTAAACTGGGTTTAAGCTTGTTTCATTTCTGTCTGCAAATAAGTCCTAAATAATTCACATTGTCACAACTCTGGTAAGTTACAAACTACAAAATACAATTTTTTTTTAAAGAAAACATCAATTTTGTTTGATTTCTTGCAAAAAGTCAAATAATATAGGTTTCATAATATTAACTATCATGTGTGTACCGTACCACCTGGTGGCACCCTAGTTTGGTATACCAACCATGTATAGATTTTAAGATTAGTTTTCTCCGTTTCACTTTTACTAGTTTGCTAGAGGAGTATATGTAATGACAGATAACTGTAATTTAATACAATTTTAATCTCATGCTTTGAGATTTCGGGCTTTATTTTGCATCCATCGTGTAAAAATTAAGTTTACACTTTGTCTGATAAGACACTGTCTGTGCTGTTCATATGGAAGAGCTGCCAACGTTTAAAAGTAAAACACAGCAAGCGAATGACTGATACAGGTCCCTAAGCTGTTCAAACCAGGCAGAGGGCAATGGATTTTTTCGGGCGCAAAACTCCTTAGCATGGCTTCCTTCGGAAGGGAAGTAAAGCCGGTGGTCCCATGTCGTAGATTTACAGCACGTAAAGGAAACTCAAGCCTGATAAAGAGGCCTCTGAGCAAAATTTCTGGTCTTTCATGCCCAATATAGAATGGGACGCTAAAGACCACAGCAGTTAGAGCGTCCATAAATAAAACTCATTTTAATTTCCCTAAGCTGCAAAGCGTAATCCAAGGCTGAGGGCCCTAAGCTGTAAAGCGTAGCCAAGGGATGTTTTATATAAGTAGAGGAGTGACATTAGGGTATAGCTGTAGGATCTTTGAGGCTAAACCCAATTGAAGAATTGTGATATTTTATTTGGTGGATAAATATTGTAGGTAACAAGTGTATTTGAAAGAATTAAAGATATGTCTATTTTCGCAGATTTTGCTAGTACTCGTGAGTTGGCACTTTCTTCTGTACATGTACAGTAGTAACAAAATGGAGTACTTTGTTGACATTTAGGGATTTATTTTGTATATATGAAAGTGTCCTAAAAAGGACGAGTGGGTGGGCCACAGGCTTTCTGAGTGTTCACATCTCCTTTTAAAGTGTAATATGGTCATTTTCACTCTCTAAATAATCTTTTTACTGCATTTCAATTACAGGGTATTTAAGAAACAGTTACTGATTTCTTTTTCATTTTAATGATGAATCAGTAAAAGTGCTATGCAAACAGTTACACAAGCTAAATATAAGGAAAATATTTACAGAAAGTGATTTGCACTTACATACAGCACTTCACTCTCACTAGAGGGGTTAATGGCATGTTCTCCTTGAATTATTTCATGGGCTTGGAATTTTAACAGTAGGTGCAATATATGTAGATCCTGCACTGTGGTCTAATGAATTGTAGTGTAATGCTCCAGTCTCTCGTATGGATTGTGGTGAGTTTGAGCTCACCCATTGGGATATAGATTTTATAGTCCATTTATATGACCAGCATCTTCGGAATATATGAGGACCTATGATAGACAACAATCTATAGGTTTAGTAAATAAAAATTCTGAATGGGAGAAGCTTGATGTAAATTACATTATCTCAATGTGTCACCTGGATGCTTATCCATCTCATTCGCATACACATGGAAGTGATGCCAGCAGTGAGTATGACGGTCTGTCATGCCACAGATTATCATTAGTTTGTTCATAGTACATTCGGAAACTTTTCACAACAATGCCCAATTTAATTTACTAAGTTGTGCATGCATTTCACAGGTCCAAACGGTTTCAGACTGTATATTATAGACAAACTGATTATTATATTGCATATAGCATACTCAAAACAACTGCTTGAATTCCTCAAAAATGAGTTGCTTGTAGTCTCTCAACAAAGTTCAGATAAATTTATTGATGTTATTCATCTTGTTTCCTGTGTACATACCATGACAGAATGAGAGCAGGCAATATCCCCATGGATACAATTGAGGACCAAAGGCTTTGAGTTGTAACTTTGCTATCATGAAGACAGTGGCATATGTACTAAAGCTGCTGCCTATTTGCAATGCAATGAAGCACTAAAGCAAATATTTGTTCTCTCTGGGTGGGTTCCTTTAGGGTAGTAAAACTCAAGCTTCTATAATAGGCCCCTTGACCTTGTTTAAAAGCAAAGTTCTGGCACTTTAATCAGACTAGTTTGGTTGCAAAGTATGTATAATGGAACACAGTTGTTCTTAGTCATAGTGGGCAAACATCTGAAAGTTGTGAAAGTGATAATCAACTCAAATTATTGAGAGGTTATGCCAAAAAGAATATGAGGTTGGAATTTTGTTGACAGCATTAAGTGACATTATTCAAATCACCTACCACAAACACAGCATCACATTATTATTATTATTATTATTATTATTATTATTATTATTATTATTATTATTATTATTATTATTATTATTATTTCTAGATCTAGGATTTCCACCATAACTCTCAAATTGCAAAATATTTATTTTGTAATAATTCTTGCCAATTAAATGATATTAGAAGAAATAAAGACAGAACTTAATTTTTAAAATAAAGTGTACTATGTGGAAGAGAGCACATGTCTGTGTGAGAGGAGTATGAAATGTTTAAGATTTTGTATGCCAGCCTCAAGACATTTGAGCAAGAAGAATTGTCATCCCCAGGAAAAACTTTCAGTTGGAAATTTCTTTATACTGTATATTGAAACGTTGTATAATACATACACTAAATATATCTTCCAGCCCAATAAAAACAATAAAAAGCAACTTTTTATAAAGGAGGTTTTAAGAGTTTGTTTTATTCAAGCTTAGAAAATATATTTCTGCATTTAAATGTAGCTGTCAGCTACAAAGTTAAGCAAATGTAATGTGAATATAAATGAACAAAGGTGAGAAAATTCTTTACCTAACCTAAATTTTTAAAATAAAAATGTTTCTCCTTTTAGTTATTATAGTGTCATATTTTCATGAATAGTATTGTTTTGAATGCATGTAATGCATTTTGTATTTTATACCTTGCAATATTCATTTTGTTCTACTTGAGAAAACCAAAGACATATTATGTGTTATAAATTTTGCCTGATAGCTTTGCTATAGAACAAGGCATGTCACAATTCTGTGCATTTTACAAGTCAAGCATTTTCTATGTTGTTAGTGGTAAGAATTAATAGCAATATTGTTATGGTCGTATATTTTATGTAATTGTGGAACTCGAAACTCTAGGTTTAGTAATAACAGCTGTCAAATACTTAACACTGTTGTTTGGGCATTTAAATGCTGCACATGTAGGTGCATTTGTGATTAAATGGGAAGGAAGGATTGACGTAGTTCTTGATTTGTATATCAACTAGGAATGTGCCTATTGATTCCATTACTTCAGAGTAATTTTCATCCAAATTGTAAAAGCATCCAAATATACAGGGTTAAAATAGCACCAGCTTGTGAAAAGTGCAAATTTTACATGTATGTTAGGATATGTCATATGAGTATTTTGAAATGTGAACTATGGTTAGAGATGCATTGTTACAGCACTAAACAGTGAAATACAATGCAGATTGTTTATTAAATGTGACAAACATCAAAGCCACAACAGTATGCTATGCACTGTCTGTGGCTGAGTGGTCACTGTAATGGCTTCTCAACCCAAGGGTCCTTGGTTTGATTCCCCAGAAATTCTGGGGGTGGCAAATGTTTTTGTAATTAAAATAATTCCCTACCCTTTGCACAGACTGCAAGTATGAATGTGGGGGTGAATGTGAGTTTGTTTCAAAGCAAAAATGAATAAAGTTAACATTAAAAATCTAAAGTCAAAGACCTACAAACACCATCAGTTGTTCCTAAAGTCAAAGCCCCCAATATGACTATAGAAGTTAAAGGGCTATACAAATGAAACTGAGTTACATTTACATAACTTTCTCTAGCCAATACCATTTGTTTATTTGTTTTGATACCTCATACAAACTATTCTTACAAAAGCTTATTTATCTATCTACTTCTTGTTAATATTGATAAATGTTTGCAGAAATGGTTTCATTATACATGTAATTTTATTGCAGGTACAAAGAGAATACAGAAGACTGAAGCAATAGTCAGATCTGTATATACTGGTGTTGAAATTTCATACTCTTTACACGACATGCAAGAAATAACTGAATGCTGACCACTTAAAAAACCTTTACATTTATTGAAAAAATTCAAATCAATAACAATAAATATCTCAGAAGTGGCTAATGCCCCCCCCAAAAAAATAAATTTTGTATTTTAAAGAGACCTACATTTTTTTTGTGTAGTGAGTTTGTTCTTGTCTTATATGGTTTACCAATTATGCAAAATTCATTCCGAATGAAGATTAATTCACAGGCTATTCCCAGAAAATTCAAGATATACATTTTATGTCATGTAAATATTTTAAACACCTGATATTGTAATCAAAGTTATTAGAACCACTTTTGAGGAAGTAAAACATAGTGAAAACATTTCCATGTAAAGGATAGTTCGGAGCAAGGGGAATTTCCTTGAAAATCTGTGTGTTACATGTTTGAAATATGGTGAACATAAATAAGAAATTTTGTATTTCTCCCACTTTTCGTTTTTGGGTTATGATGTTCGCAAATTCACACACATGCACTCACACACAACCTTGGACCTTTTTTCTACTTTTTTGGGGGGGAGGGATTCATGTTTGGGTGGAATACAATTCTTTCTCTACCTTTTATAAGCAGGTGCTAGAGAAAGTAAAAATAATGCTATGTTTTACAGGTTTTTGAAGTACTTGCCTTTGATTTGGTTGCATAGCTATGTGTCTCACCAAGGACTGATGAAAATTCATATTAGCACATGTGGCTGCTCTTTTATTTCCATACCAGATATCAATCCGTGCTGTCAATTCTGCCTTCACTGCAGTCATATAGAGGAGTGATTTCATGTCACTACAGTAGAGATCTGTATGGCACAAAAGTAGGCACATCCCATCCGATGCTTTCATTTTTAAGCTCATAATAGTGCATCACTGACCCATAGTTCATTCTATCACAATATCAATGTGAAAATTTTGTAGCATCACATTTGCATATCTGGTCTTTCCCATAACATTGATCTATTTGTTGGTTACTTTTGTATGCACAATTAATTGTAGTTGCCACAACAAAATTAAGTTATGTGATTCAGAATCCACAAAAGTAATACATTTTAAATTTTACCAATGAGCTCCACATATTTATGGCTCCCAGGTTCTAGCTTCTTCAGCTCAATCAAATTAAGATTTTCCTTTGGCACACACTCAAATGTGAGCGATTTGGCAACCTCAGTAAATTGTCCAGATTTTACAAATCTTTAGAGAGAAGATTATTGTGAGTTAATGCTGTTTAATGGTCAAACATGTGGTGTAGTGTAAGCTTGAATGAAGAAATTCCTGTTGACTGATTCTTTTTCTTTAAGTATCCTATGCCATCAGCACAGCACATTTTCTCAGTAGCTTTTATTTAAAATCTCTATGGAGATGGACATGCATTTTATTGGCTTTCATTGTATGAATTCTGTCATAATGGATTGATTACAAGCCCAGCACTTGGTGTCACTTCTTATCAATTTCAAAAGTGTTTGGCAGTCTGTTTCACAAACTTTTTGGTTATAGCATCTCATTATTCATATGACTCTGAGATTTTACTGAATGTTCTTTGGTTGCCCAGGATCACTTTTTCAAAGCTATTTCTATGATTCTCAGTCTTTCATGAGCTATTAATAATTCTTTGAGGAGAAATAAAGAAATCTTAGGTCAAAAAGAAGAAGAATAATCAGGATAAACTAAACAAACTTTGCAAATATTTATAAAAGTGGATATTTGGCTTCATGTTTTAACTGTTGACATTTTTACTTTCTCTACTACGTATAGTAAGTAGGGGAAGTACTGTATTCCACCCAAAAATTCAATACCGAGATTTCACCGGAAATACATGTTTTGAGACCTCCTGAATCCAAAAAAAGCATTTTTGGAAGCATGTCCGTGTGTGTGTGTCTGTGAACAGCATTACTCAGAAATGAACAGTCGGATAAACACCAAACTTGGTATTTAAGTTCAGCATCTTCCAGAGATGCGACACGAAGGTTTTCAAGAAAATCCCCCCACCACAGAGACCTTTTACATGGAACATTTTTCGAAAATTTTAATTTTCTCAAAAATGGCTCTAACGATTTTGATTAAAATATTCTTATGTTTAAGATATTTTCATGACAAATAAAATGTATATCTTGAATTTTCTGGGAATGTCTCCAAAAGTATTCTTCATTGTGAATGACTTTTGCATAATTGGTAAACCATAAGAGATAGACAAAATTTTACTACACAAAAAATGTAGATCGCGTTAAAATACACAATTTGTGTCATATACATTTTGTTTTTGTTGAGTGAACCATTTTCAAGATATTTCTTGTTATTCCCTTAAATTTTTCAATACTTATTTTCTCAAATGGGAATTCGTATTCATTTTTTTGTCTTGGATATGCAAAGAGTATTAATCTGTGGCAAAGGGAATGGTGCTGCACCTAGCAACCAGCTATTAAGAAATATGTCGATGCTTAAAGGCTATTGTATTTCTATATTGCCCTTGCAATTACAAAACAAGGGGAACATAGTAGGCCTTAAGCGATAGTCAAATATTTTTAGAACTGATCACTATGTGTAAAATGTAATTCTCTTTGCATGTCAAAAGATCGTTTCTGCAAATGTTTATCTCGATTAATGTGAAATAGATGGAGAATAAGAGTTTGTAAAAATAGTTTGTACTTGAGTAGAGAAAGTCATGTGAGTGTAACACATCAGAAATTTTTTTTTGAAGTGTATTAGCTCCAATAATTTGTCTTAAATAAGAATATACTTATCACTTTTTTACCATCCAAAAGATGTAATCACAAATTCAAGATTTAAGTATTGTTTTAAAGAACTATGTTATTTCTTGATTGTGGAGTATAGGTCTCACCAGGGATATTGGCATATGACCTTCAGGGCTAGCCCAGTCAGCCAGCCCTCTGTTGTTTCAATACCTCCCTTGCAAGTAGCACGTGGTTCCTTCTGGCCAGTTGTAGTCCAGTTCCTTCCACCGTATACAACTCCTGTCTCAACTTGCACCATTCTTCGAGCTGCAGCCCCGTATGTGTCATACATCTATACGGTAAATGACTCGCATCGTAGCTTTCCATTAAAATTTTCATATGACAAAATCCGTGGCGCGACCTGTACAAAGCGTTAAAACAAGAAATACATGGTGGTAAGTTTGTTTTATGACATTTTTTTTAGATACCTTTATCAAACCAGCATGATATAAAGAGCATTTACAAAATATCTAGTTGTTTTAGCAAACTATGATAAAATTTCCTTTGGGAACATATGAAAAATTGAAATAAATATTTTAATACAAAAATGTATTCATTCTGAAGCAATTGGAAACAGTATTTTTAAACACTAAGGCTTTAAAGCAATAGTTTTATCTATGTTCAGAATCCTTTAAAGAAAAATGCAATTTTTTATGATAATTTGTCTTCATATAGGCTTTTCTTTAGAAAAAACAAGTAAAACATTACTTCTGTAAGTTGCATGTTTTTGTGCACTAAAAGAGATATTCAAGTGCATACAATGGTAACTAGCATTTAAAAAAAAAATAAATGACTGAGATTTTATGTCAGCTTGAAAGCCACAGGATACTAGTTTATACAGGACAGAAGAGGATAGAATGCACTCTTTTCTAGGGGAATTCTTCACAATACAATAAAATGTAAAAAAAGTCTTAACAGCTATTTTGCAGTATAAAGGTCTATATTATTATTATTATTATTATTATTATTATTATTATTATTATTATTATTATTATAATTATTAAATAAAATTAAATCATTCAAATATTCTGTTAATATTTCAAAACTGTGCAACATTTGAGCAAATGCTTGCAAAAATGGGTTAACCATAAATCTTTAAAAATATAAGTTACATGGTTTGATCTACTGTAAACTCCAATACGTCCTCTCTGAGTTTGGTTAACCTTAAAGAAATCTGTGTGATACAAAGTTTCTAATTTAATGGCAGTTTATTGAAAACATGGCATTTTGTTTCTTTATAGCAAAATTCAAGCAGAACTAGGTAGGGTGGGAGTAAAAGGCAAAATGGTAGAAAGGGCAATCAAATACTGGATCAGAATAAAACTACTAGAGGAAAATGATATGCTAAAGCAATGCTTGGTTGTACAAGAGAAAATGGGGAAAAAAGAAACATAGATGCACAAGGTACAGGTAACACTGGAAGAAATGGGAATGGGGGAAACATGGGCAGAAAGAAACAACAAAAGTAAGGGTTTCTGGAAAGAAATTAAAACAAGAGTGGAAGATATTGAAAAGCAAGAAATTATAAGTAGTTTCAAGGAAAGAAGGTCATTAATAGATTATTATAAATATTATAAAATGGAATGGGGAAAAGAAAGATACATCAAAATATGTAACAAAGAGGCCAGAATGGGGTATGCATGGGCGAGGACAGGTGTAATGAACTTAAGTGGTCTAACAAGGAGAAGAAGGGGGGAGAGGTGTACTAAATGTAATGGATTACATGACAATTGGCATTATATTCTGGAATTCAAGGATACGGGTAAAGGAAGAGAGAATTTAATATTAGAGAAGTGGAAAAAATTACCAGTAGAGTTAAAAGTTAGAAAGATTCAAATGAATATATGTAGAAAAGAGAAAAATGTTTAGGAAAAATATGGTTAAAATGGTTAAAAGAAATGTGAAGCAAATTTGAGAAAATGCAGAAAAAAAGGGTAACTAGGCAAGAAAGTAAATAGTGGATACATTACACTTCCTCATTACATACACAACAGGATGTTAAATATAAGGGGAAGAGAAATAATAAGCAAACTCCATTGTATACATTTTTTAAATTGTATGTAAAGTTCAAAGCAGATAATAAATCATTCATTTCTTATAGCAAAATTGGGCTCACTTAGCACTTTAGACAGGAGGCTATGCAAATGGCATAACTTTGTAAGAAGGCTATGTATACTAGAATCAGTGGGTGGTTCATTTCAGGATTTGCAAAGGTTGACTTCTTTCTCTTCTGGTAAAATGATGGTTAGCCTGTTTTTGCGAGCACCCATTTAATTAGAGAGTGACTATTGCTCTTTGTGTTGATCCAGGATAGCTGTAATGTTTTTTCTAATACTGTTTTCTTCTACTCTTCCGTTTCCCTGGAAATTAATTTTGAGAGGTGGAGTAATTTCAGCATGTCATATAAGAATGCTCGGCTAACATTATTCTGGTATTGTCTTTGCAGGTTGTATTTGCCAAACTTTCAAACATGCAATTTGCATTGTATGATTTGTAACTCAATATGGTGGACAAAGCTTATTCCAAAGAAAGAAAAGATCTGTGTTTCAAAGTTCCTGAATATTTTTCATGTTGACATACACTAAAACTATTATGTTGCTGGTGCAGTCCAATGAGCAACAGTTCATAACAAATGAAGTCACCATAGAACATGGATCTGTTCATTTTTATTGTTTCATTTGTATAGCCCCCTTTAATTTCTATGATAATACTTGGAGTTTGATTTGAACAACTGATGGCTTTGTAACTGATCTATAGATTTTTAACATTGGTTTTATACGCTTTTAGTGTATGAAATGCACTCACATACACACTTCCAGACTCTGCAGAGGGTAGGGAATGATTCTAATTAAATAAAAATGCCCGCATCTCACCTGGGAATCTAACCCAGGACCTCTGGGTTGGAAAGTTAGATGCTGGCCACTTGACCCAGAGGCAGTCTGGGTCTCTTCTTGTAGGATGCAGTCTCATTTGTTATACAATGTCAGCAAGCAAGCAGTAATTTTTCAAGTTTCAATCTGTTGTCCATCAGAGAGATGCAGCAATAATTTGTTGATAAATCTTATCAAAGATAAACAGTTTTCTTATATGATTTATTTCCAAGTATGGAGATAACTAAGATTTGTTCCATATAACTTTGCCCCATATCTCTTAACACCCATACCCACTAGTCACCTCTCATTGACAGCTGTCATGGAATAGTGTGTTATGCAATAAAAAATAGTTCCTTATTTAACATGATCATTTATCTTAATATATACAAAGATAATTGTCAAATTTATATTTTCATAACTGTATGAATTAAATATATTACGTAAGAAAGTTAATGCATCTGGAATGCATGTAAATTCTTATCAACAAATAGATGGGAGGTTCCTTCAGTTTAAACTTACCTCTCAATATGACAAAAGACATGCATCTATCATGACAGTGTGTTTATGTCGCTTTATCCATGCAGTGCACACAGCTTGTTTTTCACCATTCGAAGGTGTACGTCAGCCAACAAGAGAAGAGCAAAAGAATATATGTCTGCGGGGAAGGTTATAAGAAACAGGATTTAAGATGTTTACTGTTTCAAAGCTTGTACAACAATATGTTGTAAAGATCAGCACATGCTGTTATGGAGTCTAAATTGTTAGAATATTAATGGAGTGTAAACAATTATATACTTAGTAAAAGCATAGAGACTTAAAGGGGCATTGACCTTCTCTGATCACTATTATATTTAAAGAAAAGCTATATCTTTTGTGGGTTAGATTCCTATTTTATTCTTGAAGCAAAGCACATTCTTTTGCATGATGTAATGTATAAAAGTGTCATATTCCTATATAGGCAAATTATTTGTTTGTATTAATTTAAATATTCATTTCCTTTCTAACAGCTTTTAGATGTTGTATGTACTCTCGCACATGTGTTAGATTTTGTGTCATTGGATCCATGTGTTTCCTTTTCATCCCTTTTGCTAAATACTTTAAACATAATGTAAGAGTGGATTATGAGCTAGTGCCAAAGATAGACTGTCTATATCCATATAATAGCCTTTTCAACATCTAATTTGTGTGCTTTTGTATTAAAGGACTTATAGATTGAAACAGTCAATGTAGCATGCTACAGAGACTTAGAACTTTGGGCCTCTTACATTTCTCAGATGGTATAGTGATCCCTGTTAAATTTGTCATCCATTCATTTGATGTCTTCCAATTTGAAAAGCATATTTTGATTTTATCTAAAAGTGTTGTCTTCCCAAAATTTATTTTCATCATGTACGCCCCTCAATTCATAAGCAAAGTACATAAATACTCTAGTGTTAAACCTAGGATTAAATTTAATCAAATTTTAGGTAATGTGGTGTTCTAGAAATTATATTTAACTCATGTTTTATATAATATGAATTGAATCTTTTTGACATTGTATATCTGAAAATTTTAAAACACTTGTGTGTGTTTCTTTTGTATATGTTAATATTGCTTCACTTGATAGTTATATGATATAGTGTCTTAAATGTTACCTTATGCTGAGCAATAGCTTGTAAAGAAGTCTATTTTTATAACAAACTAGTTAAAGAGATATGTTTGCATAGTTTCTGCTCACATTATTGTTTAAAATCTTTGGGATGATATTAAACATTAGAAACTGTTTTCTATGTATTTAAGATCTCTCCACCTTCTGTTTGTAGATCTATTAACAAATAATTAATTTGGTTAATATGATGATGAAAAAATAGTCTATCATGTTTATGAAACCTTTTACTTGATAAAATCATAATTCTTCATGAGTAATTGAAAAACCAGTATTTTGCAATTACATCATAATGATTTTGTGTGTGGCTGCTTGAAAATAATGACCCTAAAGTTGAGGTTTTATTCAATTGGGAGGTTTTCTAAACTTCATAGCTTTGAAACCAACTATTACTCAACATGACTCCAAATGCTCCATCTAGGTTTCATAAGAATGACAATATCTGAGTCAATACTGATGAGACGTGAATCCAAATAATTTATTAATACAATTACTGCTGACAATGTCCTTTATGAGATGGAGAAATATGCTGCTTATTCTGTAATATCAGCTCTATATAAGCATAAACATGTAATTTTGAAATTGGTTGGTGATAGCAGTGTTGGCGATTCTAGCATGTGCTCAATTCATGCTGATATTTCTTTGTTCTGCATTAGCCTTTAATTTCCCAAGAAATTGGCTGAAGATATGAGAAACTGCAATGTAGTTGGTACTAATTAATGTATTTTTTGTTGTTGATATTATTATTGTTGTCCTGCTGCTGTGCTCTGGCTGTGGTTATAAATGGCCTCAGCTGAATCTCAGTATTAGATAAAGTAACATAAATTTCAAGTATACACTTCAATCCTCAAGTCAAATTAGTTTTACATTACATTGCAACAGATGATTTTTTATAGCAATTTGCATTAATATTGTTTTTTCAATTTTTGTGTGATTTAAGCTAGATTTATGACATACTGTTTTATTCTATGAGGTATAACTGTATAAATAAATGCCACCATTTGTTACTGAAAATATTTAGCAAACATACTGATGTTTTTATGCTGATGCAAAATGAACCTTTTAATTTTTACATACTTATTATGAAGTTATTTTATGGTTATGAGTGTGATGGAATCTCATACAGTAAAACAAATCTTAGTGCATTTATATGGAGTCAACTTGAGCACTTTTAAATGCTTCACTCATCTATTTTTTATACAGGACATCATTATGCACTCACATCAGCAGCTGCTTGTTGAATAATGTGAGTACCAGCTCACAATACATGTCCCACATTTAAAAACAAAACAAAAAACAGGTGACTGAAACATATAAGAGTGTTGACGACTCCACATGGGTACATTCTTTTATTATGTTTATACAGGGATTGCATACAGAATGTTTATCTTTTATAATTTTAAAAACTAAGAACACATACATTTTTATGTTGCATCCTGTACTCTTTCTCCTCATGGAAGGATTGAATCAAGTATAGAGTCTTCATTGTTTTGAAAGAGTTTCATAAACTCAGAATAATGAATTAGTAGCAAGCAGTAGTACACTGTGTATGATACATTTTATGCTTCAAGTCCAATGTGGTAACCTGGGATAGTTATTCTGTGTGTTACCAGCATTTTATACAATGTCAAGCCCTAAAGAGCTTTTATGATTTTTTATAATGATCATTGTTGTTGCATTCCTGTACTATAAATTAATAACTAATTTAACATTCCTACACTGGAAAACTGTTGCTCTGACTTTGATTTTAAATGTGAATAATTTTGGATTATAAGATGCATTCTCTTATACACATATGCTAATATTATTTGAAGTAAAACATAAAACCAATACTTGCATACTGTGGTGAAATATTAATTACAGCTAATCTCCCCCCAAAAATACCACAAAAGCCAACGTCTTCAATTGGGGGCATTTATACAACCCCAATACCAGCAATGTATCAATGTAGCAATACCAGTAATATATCAGTCCCCTGTAGAAATTAAAAAAAAATGCTGTTATTCAATATGAAGAATTAATTAGACTACCATTCAACAATTGTAAAAAATAAGTTTTACAGTGAGCAAGCTCAAGAAAGTTTCCTATACAAAGTACACAGTATTTAAGAACAAATAAACTTCCCAACTTCCCATAAACCTTACCGTTAGAAACTATTAACTCTAGATTTCCAAATAAGCAGTGGCTTCATATTTTTACTGATGGATCTCTTACCTTCAATCAAAAAGCAGCAGGTGCTAGTGGTACATGTCAACTCTTTTCATTTTATAAAACCTTTGGATTTGGCACAACAAATTTTGATAGAGAAATTGAAACTATCCATTCAACACTGCAAAATATACTATATTGAATCTCTTCCTTTGAAAAGGCAGTAATATTTTCTGATTCTAGAGCAGCTATAATTGCTGTATCAGGTAATATATCACCTAAATGCAAAAGAATAATAGATTGTTGGAAAATAATACATAATTTACTAAAACTTAAAAAGAAGGTAGTTCTTTAGTGGGTTCCAGCACACAGCGGATTATCTAGAGATGAAACTGCTGATTATTTGGCAAATAAAGGAAGCAATATAATACAGAAACCGTTGTCATATATGTTACTCCTAATAATTCCTCCCCCCAAAAAATTCAGAATTTAAAAATATATTAGAAAATTATTTTAATGAAGCTTCAAGAAATAAAACATGGGAGTGTCTCAGTATAAGTTTATTTAAAATTCCTGAATATCCAAGGAAAAATGCTGTTTCATTTTTTAGATTAATCACAGGTCATGATTGTGTGTCAAAACATCTGCACAGAATTGGAATTACTTCTTCCCTACTTTGTCCCTTGTATCCTCTACAAGAAGAGATGAGTCAGAACTGCCTTCAAAAATGTAGCTTTCATCCAAATTCACAATATTTGGAAAATACTGGGAGCAAGAAAGCTAACGGCTGCATTGCCAAATGCTTAGCATTAGTAAGCAACAACATTATTTGAAATAAGGTGTAACTATCTGCTGAAATGTAAACCATGTTGATCATTTCATTCAAGGCAGTGAAATACTCAAAATGAACTCCTTGAGTCCCAGTTTAATTTTGATCAAAGCCAATTTTTATATTATAATATAAAATTTAATTATCATGAAATATCTATTAATTAAAAGAGGTACAAAGAAAGTCATGCGACTTGAGTTTTCCCAAATGTGCTTTTAATCACCCACAAACTGCAAATTTCACTTACAGGTGAGGTTAAATTAATTCCAGATGATGTTTCTCAAATATGCACAGGTTCAAAACATAAGCTGCACAAAAGAATTCTATATTGTTCAACTGTTAGTGTTAACTATGCTTCCACATCACACATTTATAGTAATGAAAACGTTCATCTCGTTACTTAATATTGCATCCATCATTTTGAGTTTCATGTTTACAGTCTAATAATCTTTCTTAATAAATTTCATAATATATCAGTACAACTTGCTGTTGAAAGTTATGAATGTTGCATCTTGTATATTATAAAATAATGACCTTAGTATAAACTGTTAAGGCAATGCATCTGTGAAAAGCTGAGGTGCTCAATTTTCTTTTAATTAACTCAAACGTTTTTATCATATGTGCAGAATACAAAACAAATGGAGCATGAAAACTTTTAATGAGTAATGTTGAAAACCATTCTTGAAAACTTACTTTTTTACTTTCTCTACTATGTTTAGTAAGTAGGGGAAGTATTGTATTCCACCCAAAAATTCGATACCGAGATTTCACCGGAAATATATGTTTTGAGACCCCCCTGAATCCAAAAAAAAGCATATTTAGAAACATGTCTGTGTGTGTGTCTGTGAACAGCATAACTCAGAAACGAACAGTTGGATAAACACCAACCTTGGTATTTAGGTTCAGCATCTTCCAGAGATGTGACGCGAAGGTTTCCAAGAAAATCCCCCCCACCCCAGATTACCCTTTACATGGAACATTTTTAGAAAATTTTAATTTTCTCAAAAATGGCTCTAACGATTTTGATTAAAATAACATATGTTTAAGATATTTTTATGACAAATGAAATGTATATCTCGAATTTTCTGGGAATGTCTCCAAAAGTATTCTTCATTGTGAACGACTTTTGCATAACTGGTAAACCATAAGAGATTCACAAAATGTTACTACACAAAAAATGTAGATCGCGTTAAAATACACAATTTATGTCATAATTTTTTTTTTTTTTGTTTGTTGAGTGAACCATTTTCGAGATATTGCTTGTTATTCCCTTAAATTTTCCAATACTTATACTTTTTCTCAAATTCGTTATTCTTTTTTTTATGTCCTGGACATGCAAAGAGAATGGAATGCGCCACATAGCAACCAGCGCTTAAAAGATTTGACTATCGCTTATAAGTTATCATATTCCCCTTACATCTACAAGATAATTAGCAATAAGTTTAACATCTCGATATCTCGATTAACATGAAGCATATGGAGAATAAGCTTTTATAGAAATAGTTTGTACAAGAGTAGAGAAAGTCATTTGAGTGTAACACATCAGATTTTTTTTATTTATAATTCATCAATCTCTTTTGAAGTGCTAATACAATATGCGCGCTGTACCATTGGTTAATTGTACCTGTCCTAAAATTTTTTGAACTTATAAAATCAATATAATGAAATTATTCTGCAGACATTGATTAATTCTAAAAAGTTTAGTATAAAAACTTTTTTTTTATCTGTGTTTTATTGAACTTTTTAATTTTTCCAATATAAGCTATTGAAGATATTCAATTATAAATGAACTACTTAATGTTTTTAATAACTGCACAGCCGTTTTTAACTCATTAGTATCTGAAGTTCTGCTGAAAATTTCAAGCATGCAAATGAAAAACTGTAGTACACAGAGTAATTTGAATAGTGAAAAATGCTGAATAAAAGAGAGATGAGAAAAATGGACTTGAAGTTTAGCACAGTGCTGTGTATAATTGACATGGGGCAGGTGTATGGAGCTTTAAAATGAGCAATATAAAGAAAACAAACAAAGAATCCAAATTTTGCCTTAAGCACACTATTCCAACTATTACATTCTGATTAGGTACCACTTAAATTTGTAATAGAGTATTTTTCAACTCATTTTTGTGCATGATGTAACATTTTATTTATGATATTTATGTGTGATTTTATTAAACATTTTAAATGTATGTATACCAAACACATTTAAACTCATATTATAGACTTTGTATTAAACAGAGCCTACTGTTTGCCTTTAGGTATTCCAATAAAACCTTAATATATAATGGTAATTTTTTATAAACATTTTTAAAGTCCTAATAAGTCATTTTTAATAGAAACCATAACTACAGAATATTCAGAGAAATGATACTGCATTTATTGGCCTATATTAACAACACCTAGAAATTACGGACTTTAAAAACCTATATTTTAGAATTTTGTTTAAGCACTATTAAGATTGTACCTTACCGACAGACTTTGAGGAATGATGTCATTCAGAAAGGGTAATATTTTGTTTAGAAACATATTCTCTGATATGCCATTAAGGAATTGACTGCTGGTTAGGATTAGGATTCAATGTGGATGGGGACTTAGTAAGTTGACCTACATAGATCTTTTGTACCTATGCCCCAAACAGAGTGCTGAGGGAAGGAGGGATGAGGTGAGAGGAAGCAGAGGGCAGCTGGACCAGGGGCCACAACAGACAGAGGGCAGGGTCCCTACCATTTATAGATTTAAACTCCCTGGATGGCCACTGGTGCAGCCGGCTCTCCTCTCCCTGGGAGACTGGGAACCTGGAGACTGCCCCCATTCCAGGGGACAAAGGTTTCCACAAAGCATCTTTTTTCCCTGCTATGCACATGGCAAGACCTCCCGCCGACATGTAATGTAATGTAATGTAATGCGTTTATTGCCAATAGACTGCAAGCAGTTTCTGACATTGTCAGTTCCATTTTACAAATATTTACATATGTACATTCCACAATACAATTAGACAAATTACTTATTAATTACAATTCTTCAATGGTATACAAAGCCTTATCTATTAAATATCTTTTAAGCTCCTTCTTAAATGTACTTTTTGATTCAAATTGCTTTACCGAATTTGGTAACTTATTGTACAGAATTAACCCCATTACACTTGGATCTTTAATGCTACACCTTATTCTAAAACCTTGTCTGAAGAAATTATTGTTATGTCGAGTGTTATAATGATGTATATCACTATTTCTTAAATTATCCTTCCCTAACACATAAGTTATTACTCTGTAAACATATAAAGAAAAAACTGTAAAAATTTGCTTCTCCCTAAAATATTGCCTACAGGAATCCCTATAGTTCAGGTGATACATTATTCTAATTGCTTTCTTTTGTAATATCAATACTCTTTCCATATTAGATTTTGCGCTGCACCCCCAGATCTCAAGCCCATAAATCAGATGGGGAAAAATGACACCATAGTAGATCATTTTTAGTTCTTTTTCTTCAAGAAGATTGGAAAAGTGCCTAAGCAAGTACAGAGATTTACTGATTTTCCCACAGATATATTGAATGTGTTCCGTCCATGTAAGTTTTGGATCCATTATAATACCCAAAAATTTATGTTTATTTGTAGCATTTATGTTGTAGTTCAATATTTGTATAGGGTCGTGTTCATTATTTAAGTTCCCTAACTGAAACTGAATTAATTTTGTTTTAGACATGTTGCATTTTAAATTATTATCCCCAAAGTATTTAAAAAGTGTTTGAATAGTTTGTGCCATTGTGTTATTTAATTCTCCTATAGAGGTGCCCCAACATACCATTGTCATGTCATCTGCATACGAAATTGCTTTACTGTTCCCATAATTAGGTATGTCATTCACATACAATATAAATAGGAGAGGGCCCATCACAGAACCTTGCGGAACCCCATAGTTTACTGTTTCAAATTGTGATGTATTTTTTATTGTTAACTGCCCTTGTTTATAATATATTTGTGTTGCTTGTTTCCTGCCAATAAGGTATGAGGTAATTAGATCTTTAGCTAAGCCCCTAATTCCATATGCTTCCAGTTTATTTATTAGGATATTATGATCCACACAGTCAAACGCTTTAGTAAGGTCAAAGAATAGCGTTGCAGTTTTTTCTTTGTTTTCCAAGTGATTAGTTACATTGCTTGTGCATTCCATAATGGCCGAGATTGTTGAGAAGTGTTTCCTAAATCCATGTTGCAAATTTATAAGTATATTATTTTTATCTAAGAAACATATCAGTCGCTTCAGTATAATCCTTTCAAAGATTTTGGCTAGTTCTGATGTTAATGCAATTGGCCTATAATTATTTATATCTTTGGTATCACCATGTTTATGTAAGGGCCTAACAATAGATAATTTTAGGCAGTCTGGAAATTGCCCTCTTGCAATGGAATAGTTAATGAGATGCTCAAGAGGACCTGCAAGAACATATTTACATTGCTTAAGAATTTGTGTATTTATTTCATCCCACCCACTAGTAACTTTGTTTGGTAATTTAGTTATTATATTCATTATTTCATTTATTGTCACAGGATTAATAAAAAAAGTTGGATAGATTTCTTTTACGCAAAATTTGGATGAGTGTACTTGATTACCTGATTGAGTTGCGACTCCTAGAAAGAATTTGTTTATATAGTCACATAGTTTAATAGGATCGGTCAGTACTGAGCCATTTACGTCTAATTCAAGATTTTTAAAAGAGGGTACATGTTTCTTAGCCTCATTAACTATATTCCAAGTTGTTTTACACGTGTTTCCCAAATTTCTTATTTTTATTTTATATTCATTAGCTTTTAGATTACTGATGGTTGTCAAATAAATTTTTTTGTACAACCCTGAAAGAGACCAAGCAGCTGAAAAGTGAAGGGAAATGAGAATGGAGGTGAAATGGAGGGACAGGAAATTCTGGGGATTTAATGATCCTTCCCAGCATTCCCCAGTGACCTGGGGAAACCTCCAAAAGGACCCTTGGGGCAGGAAGGTAGGCCATGGGAATCAACCCATGACCTTCTTAATGCGGGCCACAGACATTACTGCCTGAACTGTCCCGCTTGGTGAGTGTGGTTTATCATCATGTGTACAAATATATGGTTCCAACATGATTAATGTTTTGAGGAATTGGATAGGGAGAGAAAGATCTGTCATCTAGCCAACTCATTCACACAAGCCCCTACATTATTATCTTTGGAGCAATGTAAAAACCATTAACATCGTCTCACTTTACTGTAAGGCAGAGCTGAAAGCCTGATAATAGGGTTAAACACTCAGTCCTGCAAAGGTATTAAAAAATGCAGGGACACTTAGGACATGCATTTTGAAAATGTTTTATAATAAATTGTCAGAGGGCAGTTTAGATAATGCATTTTAATTTGTAAAATAAATAACTGAAGATTTGATGCTTAGGATGCATAGCTCCTTAACAGCATGTCAGATAGCACATGTTCTTATCAAAAATTTATGCTCTCTGTATGCCCTTTATTCCTCAAAGTTTTTCATTGAGGTCGGTTACATCCTGTACGATCAGTTTTTAAAAGGAAAATGTATGGGTTTTGTGATATTCAGCATAATGGCATGTTCTTGGTGCATTTACTGGTTCCAGCAGTTCAATTACAAATGTAATGAATATAGTAATTAAAAAGCTTACCTTAAAATGTTATTGAAGCAAAGTTTGGTCCAAAAGAAATAAAAAATGAAAGTAGCCACCTGTTAACAATAATAAATTGAACACAAGTTTTATATAACCTAATAAAACTTTTCTCAGTTATGTTTTGTAACAGTATTTATATTCCATTACAATGTACATTTATTCATCAGTTCAGGATGCATATTTAGAGATGTGCCAATACAAAGGTTAGCTGCCATGAACATATATCACATAAGACTGCCTAAGAGTATGCATGTCATGTGTATTTTGGAAAACTTTCATGAGTAGCTGTAGAGTCAACCAAAGCAGTTAATCTGATCTGCCATCAGGGCCACTCATAAGGGGGATGGGGGCATGTGTTGGAGTGTCCAGTGAAGGGCATAGGTTAGGCAACACAAACCTTTTCTGACTAGTGTGCCACTGAAAGTCTGGTTTATTTCTTTTTAAGTGCCTAGTATGCAGCTGTTAATTTCCTTCAAAAAATTACCAGGAAAATTTTCTATATATTTGTTTCCAAAGCAACTTATAAGAAAACAATTGCACTGCATGCTTTTTAATTTTTATTTATTACTTTCTCTACTATGTGTGGTAAGTAGGGGAAGTATTGCATTCCACTCAAAAATCTGATACCAAGATTTCACCAGAAATACATGTTTTGAGGCCTGCTGAATCCAAATAAAGCATTTTGCGAACATTCCATGTGTGTGTCTGTCTGTGAACACCTAACTCAAAAATGAAAATTCGGATAAATAATCAAACTTGGTAATTAGGTTCAATATGTCCAAAAAATGCAACATAAATTTCAAAAAAATCTGCACCCCCCAAACTACCCTTTACATGGAAAAGTTCTCAAAATTTTTGATTTTTTAAAAAATGGCTCTAACGATTTGGATTAAGATGCCATATATTAAAGTTATTTACACTACAAATAAAATGTATAACTTGAATTTTCAGGGAATAGTCTATGAAGTCCTCTTCATTGTAAAGGAATTTTGTATAATCTTGTATAACTGGTAAATGTTAAGCAATAGATGAAAACGTACTACACAAAATATGTAGATCTATTTAAAACACACAGTTTATTTAAAATAAGTGTTTTTGTGGTATAAGCCGTTTCAGAGATATCTACTATTAAAGGTTTGAATTGTTCATTTCTTGATCATTCTCTTAAAGTCCTTTCAATATTCAGTTGTTTCTTGCAATTGCCTGGAAACAGTATGGAATTTTAAAGCCAGCACATAGAGTCCAATTCTTAAACTATCACTGTTTTCTTTGTATCTATAACGAAATGGTAATGTAGCTATTTCTGCAAAGGTTTATTTTGATTAAAATGTGGTAGATAAGTTTTGTAAGAATAATTTGTATACCACTAATAAATGATACAGGGTAGAGAAATTCATGTGAATGTATTACATCAGAACATTTTTTTTTTACAAATGCCACAAAAATTACTTTTAAAAATAATTGTGATTTAAGGAAAAGATATGTTTTGTATTAACTTAATATGATTTGTAACAATATAACAGTCCCATAGAATTAATTCCAACATACTTGTTTATAAATAATATTTTAATTTATTTATTTATTTTCTGAGTTTAATCCCCTATAACTGGATAGATCAGATTATGAATGCATTAAAATGATGCCCAAATGAGGCTGGGGCCCTTTTAGAACTCAGAGTTACCGTATTCTAAGAACAAGGGAAGGTAGTGAGAAACCTTGTCCAAGTAACTATAACTAAGATTTGGAATTTAGGACCTCTTGAACATGAGGCAGACATGCTATCCCCCCCACCACAGAGGTGGTTTATCTTAATGTCTGAAGTAAGCAAATTAAGTAACATTAAAAGTATACTTTAAGTAAAATATAATTTATTGTGAAACTTGTATTCAGATTCGCTAGTAATATCATTTATGAAATGAGGTTTTATTTTTTTTTTGTTTTTGTTTGTTTGTTTGTTTGTACCTATTGTTTATATTTTTGTGAAATGCTCTTCTTTCATCACTTTTTGCAATAAATAAAGGTTTATAAGATCTATTTCTAAGTGAAGGTGCAATTCTACCACACAAGTGATGCAGAGGTTTGTTGTTTTCTTTTCTGTTTTGCTTATCACTTCAAATTCCATTTTCAACTACTCTTAAAAATGTTGACACTATCCTTATTTAGTTTGTATTTATCGGCCCCAAAACATCTTTGCTGAAAATATGCACAGAAGTTGAATAGTCTGGCAAATAAACAGTGCCAGGAAGTAAGACTTGCATCTGCCGGAAGATCACGAGACATGATATTAGTACAAACGATAGCCATGCACAAGACCAGCACTAAATAATAATAATAATAGTTTCACATAGTATACCAATATAATTTTGATTAGTAACCAAGTAACAAACGGTTATAGGTTCATCATTCTTGGCTTAAGCAATGAAATATCAGAACAGTGTATACATCATTGTACTGTGATATAGGACTTGCTGTTCTCCCTTACCCATTTTCCTCATTATCTGCAAACAACTAATTGGGACTTTTGTTATAAACAAGGGCATTAGTAGAGTTGAAAACTTATCACCTTGATGTATAGGCTCTAAAAATTTCAAAATCTAATGGTATTTTAGAAATCACCAATGTTAATGAAGTTTTGATTTTTCCATTTTCTATTGTATGTATTCTTACAACTCTAATTAAAACATAGCTTATTTGGTATTAAAACAGGAATTTTTAAGTACAAATCATGCTTTCAGCATTAATGTTATAGTGCTTTTTGTCCAATGCTAAAATGAGTCTTTCTTAATGTTTGAGGAAATTTATAGGAATTAAGAGTTTGAATACTCCAGATCCATCTGCAAATCTCTGCTTTGCAAAACATATGGCAATCATTGCCCAGATAGGTTTCATCAACCTGACCTGAGAAATATCCTAGTCAGTACTGGAAATTCCTGTGCATAGAATCACAGAAAGAATGAGGAACTAGAGATAAAATAGAATTCCAACACATTCTCATTATTTGTTTTCAGGGAATAGGCAAACAAGTTTACATACTTCACTTTTAAAAATAGGACATGATTCAGGAATCCCTGTTCCCATCATCTCTAGTTCATGTATTCTTTAGTAATAAGCTATGTAAATTAGTGAGTGAGAAGTTTTAGAAAAAACACAAGTAATATTGTCATTTTAATATAAAATCATTGGAACCTTCACCACACAGTGAAGCAAATAATTAAACTGTGGAATATTAGCATTAAGCATATTGTTCTACTTCCGAATTACTGGCAGAACATGTTTCAAGGACCTATTCGTCTGCCAGTAATTTCGTAAACAGAGCAATATGAGTGTTAATGTTAATTCATTTTCCATAATTTATTATTGTCGTTTTGTAAATCTAGATCCCCATTTTTGTAGTTCTTTATTTCCTTCCCCAAACTTTACAAAATATATTATGCTTTATAGCTGTAATTTACTTTTGAAAGGTAATGTGGAACTGTTGCAATAACAAGCTGAATCATTATCCTCATTATCACTATTGTATCTGCCTCATTGTGATACAGTCCATTGAGCACTGACTTTCTGTGCCCAAGTTTGTAGCTTCACTTCCTAGTGCATGACAATGTCACTTAAATATGACATCCCCATGTTGCTAGATTCACTGGCATGTAAAACAATGTTTACAGAACAAAATTCTGACATGCTGATATATTGAACCTGGCAATTGCTACTGTCATTAAATAAGTTGAACATTTATCATCATTGGGGTATTGTGGTAAAGCTTGCCAACTTGAAGACTTTAATTTAGTTCCTGCATGAACCCCCTTCCCCCACATTTTCCTTCTCCTTGTAAAGATGAATGTCGGGTAATTTTATTGCCAAGTATCTTAGGCTCATCTGTGCTATCGTTAATCTTCCATTAATCACTGCATTGTTTTAGCTATAAGAATGGACATTTAGCACCAAGAAATATTTATCCAGCTTAGTTTTCTCAGTAATGAACATAAATCATGATAAACCCACTTCCTGCCTCTCTGTCTCTTCCCCTCCTCTCTTGTTCTCACACACAAACAAAGAATGCTATTATACTTATGAGATGATGTATCACTTTAAAAGATGTTTGATATAAAAATAGCAGATACAAGCATAACAAGAAAGGAGTAGTTTCACAAAGTAACTCATTAAACATTGAGTTCTGCATTTAAGAAACATAAAAAGAAAATGTAACTCTTATTAAAATTTTAACTTTGTATTATTTAATGGATGGAATGCTACTTGGCAGGCAATTATCAATATATTGGGTAATTTTAACATGAGTCAGATGCTCTAAAGTAATGAATAATATAATGCTTATTAATCCTCCAGGGCAGTCATATGTGAAGCACTTTGGTATTGTGATTGAAAAAATATGAAGCAGAATTAAGGTAGATGTAATGAGCTATTTTAGACAGCTCACTTTGTAGCAGCTATCCTTAGAGGGGTTACATTTAAATACATACATCACTATTATAAAAAGCAACTTCTTTTTCATATTTTTGTAGATGGAGGGACTAATCCAATTTACAAAAATGAATTCTTAGATTTAAACTCTGCACACCATCCTTGGTATTATTTCTATTTCTTTTTAGTTGCCTTCTGTACTATATTTTGTAATTTTTAAGTTATTTAGCAAACATTTGTTTACAAACATAACAGATTACAGAGCATAAACTACATTTTGGGGACATTATCAAATACTTATTTCAAAGTAATAGAATAAAATAATAATAACACATTCTTTAAAGCATTCACGCAAAGAATCATTCCCTCTTGGCTTTTGAACTTTCATAATACTGTCAGTAGTGACTCTGCTTTCGTTAAGAGAATTATTTTGTTTGTTTTATATCTTAAAATGCATAGAGGCCAGCTCATTGCAGCTTTTTGAAAACCTTTTCAAATGAATTTAAGAAGAAAATCCCTCTTTAGAAATCTACAGTTGCTACTTCACACAAGACTAAATGCAATAACTGGGGAAAAAAAAAAAAAATTGGCTGATGCCTCAAATGCCTATTCATAACAATGAAAGACTACTTCAGTAATTTAAATAATTTTTTTTTTCTGAGCAATCTAAATGGTGTAGCACTTTCATTATCTATCTTTTTCCCTTTCAAATGAGGTAGTTTTGTTACTTGTCCTCCCATCACTTTAATGATTGTGTTCTCTTACATTTGAATTTGTTTCACACTACAGATATCTGCCTATCTTTAAACACAGTGTTTGTTAATTGAATGATACTATGTGTACTAAAGCACTTCATTATATTCATTAACTTATTTCCTTATTCCAGTCTAGAAGATTGTGTTATGTATAAGTACATGTTATATGATGTATAAAATCCAGGTGATTTCTTCACTTTGAATCCCCATGCATTGTTTTCTTTCTGGTTTTGGACAATTATACATTCAGATAGTGTTTAAGGATCAAATTTCAAAGTATATAATGTTCTTTCTCACTATAAAGTCAAACAGACTTTTGTAAATCTAGATAATATAATAGCTATTGCTTGTTAACACTTTCATGTTACATTATTCATGCAACATTTCTGTAAAATGCATTGGAATATAGAACCTTGAACTTGTTATTATCAACTATGAGCATATAATTTGTTACATTAGCCATCTTTATATATTTGCACAATGACATACATATATTATAACACTTTTAAAGAGATTAGTGTTTAAGCAGAATTGTTGTAAACTTTTTGGTTTACATAAGGAATTTGGATTTTCTTTTATTATTTTGTATTTTTTGTTGTTTGTGACAAAAGATTATGGATTATACATATATGTGCACATGATTATGTATTTTAGAGTACATATGAAGCTTTTCAGAAAGGATAAAAAGCACCAAGTCTTGAAATGTTAATATCTGTTTAAAAGAGATTTCTATATTAAATTGCATTATTCACAAAAAATAATTTGAACACCTTACCAGTACAAGAAGAATTTCCATTTCATTCACTTTCAATTTACAACGAAAAATGTATGTTAACACTCTGGTGTACTTTTATTTCTTCCATTTTGGAGGAAAATGATATGCTTGTAATTAATTTTGTTGAAATAAACTTTGCACATCATTATTATCGAAAAACAAATTCTTATAATTTTACACCTGAAGAACATCACCACACCCTTGAACATGGCCAGTTTAACTACTACAAGAGATTGATATGTTATGAAATTAAGCAAATGAATGTTTCTGGTGTTTTTCTTGCTGAAAAACTGTGGATAGAGGTTGAGTGGAAAAAATCAGCAAATTCTTATACTAATGTACAAATCACTTTATTAAATTGGAATTCTTGTTTCTTAGGTACAATTAAGATATTACACTTTATAAAACAATAACATTTACATTATTAAAACATAAAAGGAAATTAAATATGCCCAGAGTAAAACATATATATATATCATGTAAAAATTGGAAGAAAATGTCTTTTGAAACAATATGTTTCACCAAATATACAAGTAGATTTTTTCAGCCAGTCATCATCGCCATGAATTCTGAAACAAACAGTATAAAGTTATCAGAATTATCAAAATGCCATGAGGTATATTATTGCAGTAAGGAATAAAGTATAAATATGTACTATCAAAATATTTGAATGCAATCCTTGTAATATAATGTTAAATATACATATAAAATCTATCGGATAGCTCAGCATTAAAATATAAGCATTAATTTCACACTTGTTTCACTATATAGGTGGGAATAAGATCATGACTATATTAACCTAGGGTTACTATCCATCCAGGAATTTTCCAGGACAGTCCTGTAATTATCCTGGTGCGCCAAAAAGTTCAGATTAGTGTGCCAGATTAGACAAATCTTCAAGACATGTACAGTTGAATACAAGGAAATGTACCAATGCTTCTGGTTTCCAATTTTCTTTATATGAGGTTGGCAGAAATTCATATCACCTGCGTTCCACACCAGCCCTGAGAGAACCAGTCTCTTATTGGCTTGAATTCAAGTCTGACACACACACTATTAGCCTATGAACAAGGTTTCAGGTCTAGGTGAGTGGCAATGGGGGAAGAGTAGGAAATATTTCACCTGAGTGCTGGAAAGCATGCTTAGCAATGGTGGTCCCACCAGCCCATGGATGAACCCATTTCTTGTCAAAAGTCTGGCACTCAAACATTAATCTATGAACACATATGAGTTTCAGGCTCAGGAGTGAAGGAAAAGGGGGGAAGTAAGACAAACATTAAGTGGAGTAGTGCTAGAATTCAGTGGGGGCTGGATATGGCAGAGGTGGTTTAGTATTTCTTTACCAAAACAAACCACTGTATTATATCGGCCCAATTCTGTGCACTCAACTGTACTTGCATAAACATTGACCCTTTAAAATACATGAGCATAATTTTAAAATGTTCATCTTATGAAAGAGCCTAAATGTCTATTTAGTGTTTCAACAATACAGGAGTCAAGTATTAATTTAACAATAATTTGCTGCATTGATTTCTGAATATTATACCAGGAGCATTAAAGTAATTTGCTGATGTAATTTCCAGTTTGCTTATACCTGTGCTTGGAAGCTATACACAGCAGCAGGCATCTGTCACCATTGTATATTTTTACCAGTGAATAGTTAAAAGACTAAAGTTATGTGAAGAATTCCATGGCTCAATCCTACTCACAGACCCTGGATGATGAAAATGAAGCAGGGACATCTCCATGTGAGTTTTTATTTCTTTGGTTACTTGTGTTAACAATTGTGAGGTGAAAGTCCGAATCTAGAAACTTAATGTTTTACCTGTTTGTAGTGCTAACAAATGTAGAGAAGTTCTGTCCAGGGGCAGTTATTTATTAATTTAATTTTTATAGATATGTAATATGGCTATTTAACAATTCAGTTATAAGCCCTGGTATATAAACATTTTTTGTTTTAAGTAATTTATTTCAGGTTCACCGTATTACTATCCTAGTTTAACACTAGGACATCTCTAAATTGCTATTTTGAGAAAAAGCAATCAATCCTATATTGTGTATGCCAAGGGTGGCAAAAACGACTTCCTTCCGCGAGTCACCAAATATGCAACACACACTGCATCACTCATAGCACGTGAAAAACAAAGGAACGGTTGCAGAGAGGGAACGGCGTCTACGAGTCAAAATAACTCGCGAAGCACTTTTTCGCCACCTCTGGTGTATGCTGTCATTCACTGGATGTAATAAGATTCCATTATATCCAAAACATACTTTTTAATTACAAGTTTTATGAGATATAACATGGAAACTAAATGTTTGAATACACTATACTGAAGACTGAAATTTTAAAATAGGCCTAGGGTACCATAAAATATTTTTCATAGTTACAATAAGGGACCAAAATCATTTTCAGTTAATATTTAACAAAAGTATCTTCTTTGGGAAAGAACAGTACTTTTCAGCTGTGAGAAAAATATCTAAATCGGTTGAGATGTTTCCAAGATGTTTGCCCAAAAGATACTTACCATCAAAGTCTACAGTTCCTGATCCATCAGTATCAATTTCCTCAATCATCATGTCAAGTTCTTCAGGAGTCAGTTGGTCATCAAGCTCTCGGAGGATTTCTCTGAGGCAACCTACGGGGATGTACCCCAATCCTGTAACAGACAGATGTGAATATAAGATTTGCAAATATAATAAAAAGAATAGACAGGGCGAGATGGCTCAGTTGATATGATCTGCGATTTGCATTTGGAAGGTCACAGGTTCAAATCCTTTGTACTACCTGTTTGACTTGTTTTCTTCACATATTTTTCCTCATCATAAGGTAAATCTGGGTTTGATATTTAATACCATGTCCCAAAGTTCCACCCACAAAAAACAAACAAGTTAAAATTAAAGTAAATGGTACATGAAGGCAACTACATAACTAAGGCCATCATCTTCTGGCAACATACTATATTTATACACCCACAAGCAACTATCATATGACCACATGAAAGTCTACCTTCTGATTAAATTAATAGCAACAAACTGGATTGTATAGGAAAGTGATGCATAACTGAAGCCATTCTAGCAGTAAGTTACTCAAGTCTTAGTGGTAAGTTTATTGCTAGAGCATAGTAATTACATATTTACAGTTTACTAACACCTGAAAGTTAAGAAACCCATGCTCAGAGGACATTCCACAACAATACAAAATATATGTAGGTTATATTATTTGCAGATAGTAATAAAAGAGTAGGTATACTTAGATATTTATTTGAAATTTTACATTAAGTCCCTTAATATAACTTTTAAATTAATTTCTAAAGCAAGAAGCATTAGTAAGTTGCATTTGGAAATTGGCTGTTAGCTGGGTTGTAATGTATTGGACCAATTTTGCTACTGTAATTAACAGCTACAACTGTGGTACAATTATACGTTTGTGCAATTACAGATTAAATGTATTGAATTATGGATGTTAAATACTTTATATTCAAAGCAGAAGTGTTTTAAGGTATAATCCAGAGATGTATTTTTCTTCTTTTTTGCAGTAGTATTGGTGGTTCAAGGAGGTATTAAAAGTCCAACCACAGTCTATCATAGAATAGAGATGGGCAAGTAATTTGTGGGATAATAAAATAGTGAATAACTTTTCTTAACCGGCAGCAAGCAACAAACATATTTATTTCATCATAAAGGTTAATCAACTATTATTCCAAAAAGCATAATTTTGGGAGATTCAGTTAGAATGGGACAGTTGTAGTCATTAGAACAGCAATCACATATGTGAATTTTTAAAAACGAGAGGATCAGAAGATTTCACACCAGAGAATGTTAATGAAAAAAGAATAATCTTAGTTTTAGTACAATTTAAAACAAGAAGGTTGATACCAAACTATTTTAAATCAGCTTAATGCCATTAAGTAGATGGTATAGGAAGACATTTATACAATTAAGGTAATCTGTTCTGCACACATAGAATCATCTGTATCAAAGAACCTATAGGTAAGAGTTACAATATGACCTAGGCGTTGAAGGATGCAAGTAGATAAAATACAGGGTGCATTTAAAGTCCTGGACTGATTTTATTGATGAATAATTACAGAACTATTTGAGATAGCAACTTGATATTCTCTGCATTGCATTTACGAACATTTGCAACATGAGCTTCTCTGGTTACTCATAGGATTTCTAGATAGTTTCAAAGTTCTCTCTATGTTTTCTGTATCATGTTGAGAATGATATTTTGCACTGCAACCCTGATCCTTCACTTCAGTTCTTGTATGTTTGGCACTTTATCATTTGTGTACACTTTATCCTTAATGTAATCCCACATGAATATATCTAATGGTGTAATGTCAGTGAGCAATTAGACTAGAGCATGAGTCCACCATGACCAATCCTCCAAACACTGAAATGCAGATTCAATGAATCATGAACACTGTAGGCCCAGTGGCATGGTGCGCCATCTTGCTGAAAAATGTTTGGATGTAAATGTTCACTTCTGGAAGGAAAAATTGTTCCAGCATGTCAAGATAACTTGCTTCATTAACAGTAGCCTTTTGAGGAAAGAATGGCCCAATGAACCTGATCATGCATCATGGCACACCACACATTCACCTTCGGACTATTCTTTCCATTTCACAAACACGGTAGGATACTCAGATCCCCATATCTGGACATTTTGTTATTAACCTTTCCAGATAAATGAAAAGTTGACCAATCTAAGAAAACAATGCAATCTAAATACTGTGGGTTGTCTTTGATATGTCAACAGCAAAATTAAATCTTTTCGGCTTATCATCAGGTTTCAAATGTTACAGCAACTGAAGTTTACACAGACAGAGCCAAAGATTCTTACTTAACACTTTATGAACTACAACTGGTGGCATATGCAACTTTCTAGAGTAGGTGCTCTCCGAATCGACATCTGTGGACTTCTCTGAAATGATACTCGAACCCTTTTGATGTCTTCAGGTTATCCACATCTTTTGTTCTCAAGAAACTACTGTCTCCATAAACTTGTTGTACCAAGCCTTAATACACTGAATTATGTGCTGCAACTCCATTTTATGTTGCAAAAGAAATGACAAATGAATGAATCTTTTTGAATTTATAAATGCAATGCACAAAACACAAGTTGCTATCTGTAATAGTTTTGTTTTTATTAAGGAATAAAATAATTCATGAACTGTATATACACCCTATATTATCCTTAATTAAATATCCCACAAAGTGTTATTGTTTGAAATGCAAAAGCTGTGTCATTCAAAGTATGCTAGGTTAAAACACCACACACAGACAATAATACAAAATGAAATATATTCAATAGAATTTAAAGATATATCATAGAACGTGAAATGGAAACCAAAACTAAGTTGTTATATATTTCAAAGTTAAAATACACGCCTGCGCATGTGCGTGTGTAGGGGAGGGTTTCCCCTATTTTAGAAATGACTATGTTAGCAACTGTCATTATGTTAAACGGAAAGAGAGATTAAAACTATGTTGAAATGTGTAAGATAATTGCATTTAGGATTTCTTACCATCTTTGTCGTACAATCGGAATGCTTCTCGAAGTTCTTTCTCCATTGCTTCTTGATCTTCTTCAATAATGAACTTGGCTGCCAGCGTTACGAACTCATCGAACTCCAGACGACCAGACTCTGTAAAAACAATACATCTTTAGGAATAAAAGTGCGTTTAGGACTAAAAAGTTGTGTAAAAAGGTCGACAGTGAGAGAGAAAACACTAATTTTATTCTGTAAGTGTAAGTTAGCAAGATAGCAAAAATTGTGTATATCATTAAATTGCATGTGCATTCTGTGGCAAAAATAAGTTGAATATTAAAAAAATATAGTTTTTCGCATTTTACATCTCATTATTATTCATATACGGAGCGATTAAGAAAGGCTTATTGAAGTATATGAAACAGGAGCAACAAACTACAACTTTTGTTAGCTTTACTTCTTCTTTAAGAGTCTCATTTAGCTACTATTTAGTATTTTTGTTTTGTACACATCGTAATTTACGCGTTACGACGAAGTTCTGAATAATTCATCATGCACCGCCTCATAGAGCACCTACCTAATAAGCTCCTTACCAACATTCGTTTTTATTTCCTTTTATTGAGGGTTTACATAAAAATAAGTTAGTTTGGCTGTTAATGTCTTTATTATTTAAATACAGTAATTTACTTTGATTTACGGTATTTTCTCAATTATTAAAGAAAAATACCAAGTTTACTTTTATTTAATTTCAATGAATTCGATATGCTTCTGAGCTTTTCTGTGTCTGATAATTACGTAGTAGTGTTCATATTTGGTTCCTATGTTAAATGCATAATAAGTAAATATATGAGTTAAAACGTTCATTTACTTTTATTTTTTCATTCAAAACTAAACAAGTGTATTCCGGTTCTAACTACTTTCATTAAGCATTTTGCTAAAAATACAGAAAGACAGTCTTGGTAATTCAATACCACTAGCAAAGTTAATATTGGAACGGTATCTGTGCATTCTATTTTGTAGTGGACCTGAACTTGACCGTCAAGTGTTTTTCTCTCACCCACTTGCATGGGAAATCGCACTGTTACCAAATGTCTCTGCACTTCAAAGCATTTTTCTACAAATCTACGAAAGGTAGAACAAACTAGCTCATAGACTTTTTGTATGTACTTATCGAGATCTACCTCTGCTTTGAAGGATGATATCTATAGCCCTACCACCTGGTAATACGTATATTGACGTGGTCGAATTATTATATAAACCTGGCAAATTACATCTTCCATTAATTAGTACTTTTTAAAATGAAACACATTCATTATTACCGCATTTAGGTGTTTAAATATTTAATCTCTGATCACTTTGGATAACATGAATGCGGTAGCAACAATAAAATAGGCCGAATTTATTGAAGGCGAAATTATATACGGACGATTTTCTAAATTTTCCCTTAATAGCTAGGTAACAATTATTATAATTTTAGTAATATAACTAGGCTATTATATCAAGAAATTCCCTAAAAGTCGGCATTTCTGCAAACACTGCCGTCATAGAAACATTAGTAAATGTTTAGCAAAGATACAGTGAAGTTTAGTGGTACTTTTGCAAAACATTTATCCAAAATATACTAAAAAATTAAAAATTCTTATCAGGCTAAAAGCAATACATGACCATAGTTTTTCACACATTATTCTAATTGCTTTTTTTTTTTCTGTAATTTAAATATTTGCACACTTTCACTACATGCACCCCAAAACATAATGCTATATCGCAAGAAACTAAAAAAATGTGCATAATAAATACTTCTTTGCATTTTTAGATTTACTTTATTATGGATAGAGCTTAATAAATAGCAGGCGGAACTCATTTTGGAAGCTAATTTTTCAATATGATTCTTCCATTTCCAGTTTTCATTTATCATTATTCCTAAAAATGCTAGTTTGTGTTATACTTAATGCTCAGAGTATTGTAATAAATTTGCTGTTTGGGATATGCCTTATCCTCACAAGTATGAAAAGATACAGCTGTAGTTTTTCCTTCATTAATTATTAGCTTATTTGCCTGCATCCAAGAATATACCTCAGTCATTACCTTTATCTTTGCCTGTAGGCTCTGTGGTTTGTCTCTTTTATTGGTACATTAGTGTCTCAGTAAAATAATGGTGTCTGCCTGTTTAACCGATGATGGCAGATTATTTATAACAAAAATAACAATGGACTAAGGATAGAGCCTTGTGGCACTCCTTTATTAATTTTCCTTTCTATTGACTTATATGTAGATATCTTTTTTTCTAGAAACCCCATTTCTATTTGTTGTCTCTTTGTTAAATGTGATTTTATCCATTAATCAATTTTCCCTCTGTCCATATTTTTATAATTTAGTAAGCAGAATATTATGATCCAAGGCATCATATGCTTTTGATAAATAAAAAAAAAACCTATACTTGAAAATTTCTGGTCAACTGCTTCTTCTCTTAAGTTTAATAGATTGCATATAGCTAATGATGAGCGCGAATAAAGACGAAAGCCACTACCTCTATCTTTAATGTCAAATATTAAGGATAATATTGAAATAACTTATCAATATGAGAGTTCTAGCAGTCGTTACAGTTTTGTAGAGAAGACAACAATGTTAGAAATAAAACTGTAATCAACTATGCGTTTATCATTTTGATTTAGTTTTCGATTGTTTGTATATAGCACCCATATTAAAAGTCTGCCAGCAAAAATTTTCCATAAGCAGCTAGAAGCTCAGTTCCATTTTTTTTCAGACTTCGAACATTGTATTAACGCTATAATCGTGAAAAATAAATACAAATCAAATGACACGGAGGGTTTAGGCAAGTGCGTCTGGTTTGCCAGTTTTAGCGTTTTAGCCAGTTTTTGTGTGGTTTAAGTAATTTTCACCGCATCTATACAGGTGCGAAAAAAGTAGTGTGCAGAAAATTGTAAGAATTGAAAGGCAATACCAAAGTAAGTATTTTAAGGATAGAAAGAAGGGAACGTAGATGCAGTAAAACAGGAGTGCGGAGTAAATTTAATGTAATTGGAATTAACTTGAAACAACTTCATTTGCCAGTCAGTATCATCCAGCAGACTTTATAACAGCATTGCACATTAGAGATACCTAGCGACAGTGACTAGTACTGCACAAGAGTTCGTTTTATTTACATCTGAGATGCCACAAACAGGTTTCATAATCGGAGACTCAACATGAACTTAATGTGTACCCATGTAGCACATTAAAGTATGTGACCCTTGTTCTTATCCTCAAAATACTTATTTTGTTACTGTCTTTCTACTCTACGTTTTTGAACTTGTTTTTCTACATCCAATATACTTTTATTTGTAATGATATATTTGAACTAATCTGCATTATATTTTTGTTCTGTTGTGAATTAATATTTTCATTGATTCAGTGCATGCATTAGATTAGACACGCAATGTTATAAACATATGGGTCAGTCCTCAGGCATCTTGGTAGCACATCGCTGTAGTAACGAGCTCCGCCGCTTGCCTGTCTTGTCCCAACTTCCAAAAAACTGAATCATTTAAGAACGGTTGTAATGAAAATCTATTACAGATACAGTTAAGCGGGTTTTAATACATATTTTGATTCTATTTACCTCAAATAAGCTTAATGTTGAATTGCCTCAGTGACTACTTCAAACTGGCTATGATAAACTACGTAGGTTTTATAAATGTATTAATAGGGGAAGGTGGGGCAAGAGTGCCACCCCCCTTTAAGTGCAAAAATACTGGCTTAGTGACTTTGTTGCAAGGTTGGGTACACTGAGTTATATGACATGTTTGTTTGGCTGTGCATTACAGCAGCTCTAGAAATTTATTGTTTTTGTTGTATAATAAAGTACTTTTTTATAATTGTGATCTTATATTTCCATGACAGGAAATCCAATTTATTCCTAGGTAAGGTAGTTTCTGGTATATCTCAGTTATTATGGCTTAACCCCACTTATATGAGAATCCAATTGCACGCGAAGAGTTAGTAGTGTATGCAGCCGCCACTCCATGGTGTCACCAGATGTAATCCCGTGCAGCTGGGGGCAAAAGTGCCAGAGTGACACTCTTACCCCGTACTGTGAACACAGTACAAACAATTCATTGTAACAAAATTTATAAATCAGAAATACAGAGAAAAATGGATAGTGAAAATACCGAAGATTCAAGCGTTCTGCTCCTAGAGAATGATAAGAGAAGGAATGCAAAGGAGTTCATTCCTATAGCTTCTACTTCGAGGGAAAGCTTTTACTTCGTTGATGAAAAGTAAGCAGATAAAATTAAACCTGTTTCCAAAACTCCAGCATTGAAGCTATTTCCCCACTTCCAATTCATAGAAGACCTTTTCCTAAACTTCCAACCCTAAGAGGAAGAAAGCCTGATAAATTGATTATCCTTACCAGCAGCCCACATAAAAAATGTTTGAAAGCAAACAAGCTTCTACTAATCGCTCAACTACCACAAAGGTTCTGTTAAAATCAAAGATACAGAAGAAAAGACCAAGGTGTGGTACTGCAACGTCACAGAGAACTACTGAAGACCAGAAAAAAGACGATGTCTACTTTTGCTTAATTTGCCAAGAAAGGTTATCAGATCCACCTGATGAGCCAATGGTTCAGTGTCAAGAATGTAAAGGAATGTCTCATACAGATTGTACAGACTTTAATGACGTGAAAGGAACCTTTATTTGTGATATTTGTAGGGAATAATGATGTCTCAGTTTGTTCAATGTATGTGACACTCTTACCCCAGCCTACGTGGCAAGAGTGTCAGCTGATGTTTCTTTATGTAAATCAAAATATCTCAGAATGCTTGGGAGAGTCTGTCTTAATACTTTATCATGTTCTTGTGTAATGATAGCTTATCTAGTATACGGGGATAAAAATACATATGATTCTGTTTAGAGGAAGAAAATAGTGTTTGAACCTTAACATGGCACGCTTGCCCCACCTTCCCCAAATTTCACGGCTAATCATGACACTTTTTAACAATTTCAGACGTTTAAAGCATTTTCTTGCTGTCCCAATGATTCAAGGAAGTAATCGCCAAAAATAATAATCTTATGTGGGCTGTCTTTAATTTTTCATCAATTCAAACCAAATTTGAAATCTTCAAATCCGTGTACATAATATTTCAATTCCGTATGTGTAGTGTTTCATGTATATAAACACACAAGCTGTACAGGACGACACTAATAGGGACTTGCAACAGCGAAAATGCCTAAAATTGTCCTGTAATAAGGCTATCAAGTTCCGCTGTGGTAGGTATATGATCAGATAACACACAGTTATCAACTTATCACTATATGAAGTTAACAAAACGTCTTACTATCGGCATCTACTTCTTCTATAAGTTCATCCAGCATTTTTCTGTTGAACGGTTGACCCATAAGGCGAAGAATTTCCTCTACCATGTTGCATGGAATGCTTCCGTTTTTCTCACGATCAAAGGCATCGAATGCTTTTCGCAGCACTGTAACACACAGAAATTGCACATAAGTTCTGTTTTATACATAATGCGTACGCTTTAAAAGCATTTAGTTTTAACCTAAATATGCATAGTGTGCTGTTGTAATTCACACAACATAATGAATAACAAATATAATTAACCCACAATTCACGAATTAAACTTTTGTATCCGCATGAAATGTCTGCCTATTTTCAGAAAGCACCAAGATTTTAATACTTTTGTTGGATTGATACATATGTGACCATGAGTAATATCTGACGTGAAAAGAAAAAAAAACATAACATTTTAAATATTTGGAAATGTGGGTTTTAATAAAAACATAATTAACTTTTAAAAAAGTACATAATTAGAGCATTTCACTGATATTGTTCAGGTTCCATGGGCAATACCAGCAAGTAACATTTGACGCGCTCGCATGCAATGCATGCCAGCTAAGTAGCCATTCACATACTAACCGGGGTGCTATGCGGGACCCGACTAAAAGCATGCAAGCATGAATGCACGATCCTACACAGCAATATACAATTAACACACACAAAAAAAAACCCTTACATTTTTCGAAATAATAAAGTAATACTCCCTCCCAATTTGATGTTTTGTACTGGCTTTATTCTGTCATAATATTTTCTCTGTCCGTTTTCATACATCTTAAATTATAATGTAACAAAGTAATCACACATCCCTGCACATGTATGGTTCTCTTCATTTCATGGACATTTCAACTTGCTATTGAAAGCTAAGTAAGTGTTAATGAACTGTATTTTCATTCTGGAGAGGTAGGCCGTTGTTTGTATAACATTCTGAGAAAAAGCTCTTCAACGATGCGAGTACTTTAATTGAGTTTAATGAATACTCATTATCATGATAATTTTATTATATTAAGACCAAAGGTCTCTAAATTATTATGTTATCATAACTAACATGTGTTTAAAAGCGCAATTAAGTCACCAAAGGGAAACTATTAACGTTTACAACATTCGGTGAAATAATTACAACCGAGAAAGTCCATTTTACGTCATACTTTTAGTTTACAAGCATGATCATTAGGAAGTGATTTAAATATTTCATCTTCGTTAGAAAAATACGCAGAATGCTATTAGTTTTAATCTAAGCTGAACGGCTTAGATATCTGTAATTAAATTACATTGATAATACTGAATATTTGAGGTTATAACAGTATACGAACTGAAGATACCACAGGCAAATACGTTTTATCACTACTACGTAATCGAATCGAAGCAAAGAGGTTGGGAATAAATAAAAAGGTCTTAGATGCTACATTTTTATTGATTTCTCTACTCACTATCGTTTATTTTATATACCTAGCGCCTGCAAGCTTTCTTACAAAATACTGTTTTTCTATGTACAAGTTAATTCAGATAAACTCTGCATAGTTTCATTACGCATTTTGTTATAGATACAAAGGGAATAGCGAATCAAATGAAACTTATGCAGACTACCTCTCTGATTTAATGCTTGAGTTATAAATTGCAAGCTTGAAATAATTTACGAAGATGGTGTCCGTATTACCTTCAGGAATATCCCCAAGCCTCATTCTTATTTCTGGCATACCTATTTATGGGTTTGCAAGCTTTTGATTCCTATATCAGAATGAGGGCCGGTTACTGCAACTTCACAGTGAGATTAGAGTCCAAAAATTACAGTCAGCCATAATGAACATCAAGGACTTCTGTGTTGTTGAAGGAAACCGAAAGAAACAATCGTTAACCTATACATCTCGATTTGTAGGCGATTAGTGTAAAAAATAAAGTTAAGTGCTAATTCAGGACTGTACAACCGCTTTTCTGTTAAAACAATTGAAGCTTTTGGCTGTGAGGCAAAAATCTACAGTATAGTTTTAATCGAATCCATACAGATATCCCCGAAGAGTTTTATATCTTCCACCTATACATTTGTAGTGTTTCATTTTGAATCAACATTACACAAATGTGCTGGGCAATAAATTCAATAAAATATTTATATCTTTATTTTAAACTACCGTAGAATGGGTATTTACTTATCCCTACAGTCTTAGGCATTGAATAATGCATTATGTTTTTATGCTGGAAGTTTGAGTCTTGGTATTTTCTACTGATACTGTGTATTAGAATATATTAGTTTTATTGCATTACTTGGCAATTGCTATTTATCTTAAAGATCCTATTCACCCACTAGATGGGGTCAATAGGATCAGTCATACCAAAACCATTGTTAACCTATTTACTTTGCAATTGGGGTTAATGGGATCACTTTAAATGTTTTTAACAATAAGCACACATACCAGTTATGCTGATGCCAACAAAAATACCTTTTATTCAGGCAAACAAATATAATTTTGCATGTGAAACGGCACATGTCACTTAGATCTAAAACTAAAATGTAGAAACATAGTAATGAGCTGTTTTAAACACTACAAATCACTTTTCAATATCCCTATGGAAATAAAAAGCATGGAAACAGTTTTTGTTAGTACTGTTAATATGTATCTAAATAAGGGCACGACTGTGCATTTTGAATCTTAATTGCCCCCTTCTTAGTGTTTGCGGGGCATCTAACCTTCCTAGCACCTGTCTATAAGAAACTGTTGTTCTGTCTGTAACATCTGGAAAAACATAGATATAACCTGAGGAGTCTCTTGTAACTTTTGGTCTCACAAAATTGACCATAAATGTTTCATTCTTTCTTACTGCTTCAACCATCCCGATGAAACATTGGTCCTTTCTGGTGCTGCAAGAGGGTTTGTCAATTGGAAAAGAAACAAGCAGCCAATCTCCATTCATTATTTCTTCTGAAGCCATCTGATGTACATTGGAATTATTTGCCACTTCATTTCCCACAGCATCCAAATCTTCCATGTCCTCGTGATCATCACTGAGCTCGGAGCTGGGAATATTCATTTCATTTTCAGAAGAGTTTTCTTCTGTTGATTTCTCACTGTCAGATTCACTATTCTCTGGGATACTGACACTTTCTCCTGCAGCAACACTAAGCTTCTTCTTTCTTTTCTTAGGAGTTGTATCCTCGTAGCGCAGATGTTGAAGAAATTCTTTGAAAGAATTATCCATGCGTTCACTATTTTCAGCATCATTTCTATCTGAACCTTCAGGCAACTTAGACAAAACCCTTTGTCTGTCAACTGGAATGATACCACAAGCTGCAAAGCCAGATTTTAAATTGTCTGCAGCCTTATCCTGGATGGCAGTCAAAAGTTTCTTGAGTAGATGTGGAAACACTGTCTTTGGAACCGAAGATTCTTTTCTTCCTGGCCCAAACTTCCAAACAGTTAAAATCTCTCTCCAAGCTCTCTTCAATGGTGCAAAGAAGGTCACATCCAGTGGTTGCGTCAGGTGTGTGGAATTGCTTGGAAGAAACACAAATGAAATATTATAATCCTGACAAGCTTTTATGGCCGTAATAGTCAGATGTGAAGAGAGGTTATCACCTATTAAGATTTTCCTGCCCTCTTTATTCCTAAAGTAAGGAATAATTACTGTATTAATCCAGTCCTCAAATGTGTAGCTATCAAACCACCCACTTTTGCTCCTGTTGTATCTGGTGCCTTTGGGGCCACCTTCTGTCCAAGTTGTGTACAGATTGGTAGCTTTATACACAACATAACATGGAAGCATTTCCCCTTCTCCATTGCCTGCAAACATTATTGAAGTGGATGATTTTGAGCTGTTCATTATCCTTTCCGGATACTTGGTACCACGCTTAACGATGACTTTCCTTTTACCTGGCTCATCAGTTAAATTAGTCTCATCATAGTTCACAATATTACCAGCAGGAATATCAACAAGTGTTCTTTGCAGGTTGTCAAAGTATTCATTTAGAATCATTGGTGACACAGCAGCTCTGGATCATTTAATATTTTGACACAATCTTGCAGATAATGAATTTCTGTGACACTTCAGGAAGCCTAGTGCAAAATCTACACCAGGCATGTTATTGTGAAACTTTCTTACACTTTGCCCAGTAGCATCTAAATAATTTTTCACAATAAGCCTCAAACTATAAACATCCAATGGATAACCCCATTCACCACAAACAGCAATTCGTTTTACCAACATTTGTTCTTCAGTTTCGGATAGTATTGTCTGGCCACCTTGTTTTTTAACAAAATTATTCTTTAAGTGCCTGTGTAAAACAGTGTATGGAATTCCAAAATTCCTACTTGCAGCTCTTATTGACATATTTCCCTCATTTACTGCTTTTTTTGCAATTTCTAAAGTCTTGGCATCATGCTTCTTGTAACCTTTTATTCTAAGCTCCAATAGATCCACAGATACAGAGAAAGTTATTTCAATATCAAAATTCACCAAAGAAACAAAACTGGAGGTTATGTCAGCTGATTGCAGGGCAACCAACCCAGGTAATCTAAAAGCAGCCAAATGTCAAAGATAACATTGCTACTCATTTATAATCTTTGGTATACACATTTGGCTTGCATACAGTTTATCTCATAATCTCATTTAAAACTTTTCAACTTTTTGATCCCATTCACCCCAGTGATTCTATTCACCCCATTCTACGGTACCATTGTCTGCATAAAAGATACAACTTTCCTCACTCATGCTTACAACCATCGAATAGACTTAATGTATCATATTAAAGAAACGAATAATTATTAAATAGCTGGTTCTCATTATGTCATTAACATTGCATTAGGAATACAGTTTACACAGCACTGTAGCAGGCATTCAGTTTGCGAGTCATCTTTCAACATGAAGGCGGGCAGCTGCTCCAAATTGCTATTATTCCCCTACTGCGTAGCTGGAAGAGTCGGGCGTATGCTACTAAACGTTCTAATTGGCCGAAACAAACTAAGAGTGAAATAGAAAGCAACAGTATTTGAGATGGCAACAATAGAGAGGACACCATTTTGTTTTTATTGCCCATTTCTTCAAACGCACGAACCAAATGCGTTTACGCAACATTGCTAACAAAAGCAATGAGCTATATTTTAACTGCTGGGCTCTCCAAACAAATTTTGTTATTTGGCATTCTGTCCCAGCTCGAACAGACACAGAAAAAGAAGCATGGAAAGAAAAAAGTCCTTGGGGAATTCATTTCTGTCACTCTTCCCACAAAGGCGTTACTAATCGCCAGAAGTCGCAGAGAGCCACGGGGCTTCTTGCCAGATTTGTCGATGCACCCACCGGCAATGCTGCCAACCATCGTTTACAATTAACAGCTAAAGCAGGATTAAAATACTCTAGTACTTAATAACTGTATTAATAAGAGTAACGTTACACTTTCATAATCCAGAGGGCAAGGTTTTATTACCACCATTTTGTCTTAATATGCACTTTGAAAGTTACGTTTAGGTGTTCTGGCATCACTGTGCAGACGGTTATTGGCACACTATGACAGAATGGGATGAACATTGTTCTCAGGCGACAGTGCGATGCGTGGAAATCCCGTTCAGCTTGTTATTTCTTTGGAAAAGAATCAAGAGAACTTGGTGACAAAGAGGTATTGTAAATAATTTTGTATAGAGGGCAGTGTCTCATGCTATTTGGTGAAGTCGGTGAGTCATAGCACCATGTCACGCTCGTTGAAAGGAAAACGGGTACTAAATAGGCGGGAAATGTAATATAACATATCCGTAACTCCAGTGTAATTCGGAATATTGATATGATATGCGTTCTCTTAGATAAGTATGTTTTTATTGAAATAAATTACTTTCCCATATACTTTCTGTTGTCGCATAAGCATTCATTATAACCTACTAATTTGTTCTCCAACTCTCTTCATAGAAATTCATTTAAATCATCCTGCAACTGCTTGTGGCACATAGAGCTTGTACGGAAGATGTCATGAGCAAAAAGCAAATGAGTCGTTTGTTTTGTGGATAAGAGTGATCACGGAAGAACTGAAAGAAAATAAAATAATTCGGAGATGGCCAAAATAGATCATTCTTTATTGACTTAGAACATATTTCGCGACCTGTCCTCATAGTTCGTTTTCGGTAAAAATAAAGTTAATATCAGGAATAGCTAAAGATTGCATTGGACAACTATGATGAGGGTCTACAGGAATTCATCTGCTACCGGAGGTAAAGTCGCGTAGGTAAGCTATTTAGAATGAAGGGGCGATAAACTGCTGAAAACATTAAGAAATTTACTGCTAAACGAACCTTACTTAAACACATCTCGTATAAGTGATGCTCATGTTGGCATATGCGACAATTCTTCTTCCAATGAGGAAATAATATTTATTCATTTAAGCTACTCATGAACTGTCTAGTTGGCATTATTATTGCTTAAAACAGTGCTGTCCTTTGTTCTACATTAATTCCTGTAGACAAGGATGATTACATTTTAAGGGCGTGGGATGAAATAGTCCCACGTCTAGGGTTACAGCACGTAAAAGAACCTCAAGCCTGATTAAAGGACTCTGAGCAAAATTACCGGTCTTTCATGCCCAATGTAGAATGCGACGCCAAGGGCCATAGCAGTTAAAGACCGTCCATAAATAAAAATCAATTTAATTTTGTCTAGGGTTACCAATGTTCGGATTTTTCCGGACATGACCGGCTTTCTATGGCGTCCGGGTAAATCTTATTTAGCCATTTATCATAACTGGAAATGTAATCAAATGATATTTTCGTAACCGAACATATTGTCGAGGAATCATGATATATATAAAGTTGGCAACAATGAGTGATTGCGAAAAATAAACAAAAACCTGCCTGGTCGATATATACCGCGTCGAAAGTTAAACGGAGGCCAGAACCTTGCCAGAACAGAACTATTTGCTGGTTAATTAATTTCCGCTTCTTATCTGTGGTGCACTATCTTATGAGTTGGTTATGTGGTATGTTTTGAACACGCGCTGTTTAATTCATTTTCTAGTACAGGATGCCTAAGCGAAAATGTGTATTTTCCAATGAATTTTGTAGTGCTATCCTGGCTTCCAAATGCAACCTGGAGCAAGAGAAACTGAAAAGTGGAAAGTCAGATGTAAAATTTGCAATTCTAATTTATCTATTGCATATAAAGGTGCCGGTGATTTAAAAGATCACCTGAAGACACCCAAGCCTAAGTTAGGTGTGCAAAGTTCTAGCAGTAGTCGAAGCTTGGAACATTGTGTAACCGTGAAAAGGAGTGATAGGTTGGTTGGAGCTGCGGAAGGTATAGTACGATTTTTTTAGACCTGTCCTTGCAGAAGCGCATACGAGATGTTTAGGGAGTAGAGGAGAGAAAAGAATGAGCGTGGTACAACAGGAATGCCTAAGGAACGTATCGGCCATTCACCTAACTCAAAGCCCTCACCGGAAGATAATGAGCTCATCCAACTATTGCGCATCCAGCTAAGTAGGGCCAGGAGGGAAGAAATGTAGTATACTTCGGCGTTTCATGTAATGAAACATCACCAGTCGTTTAATTCCATGGACTGTACTGCACCATTGTTACACAAGACTTTTGAAGATTCTGATAAAAGCAAAAATGTTTCGTGCCCTCGTACTAAAGCACATGCTGTTGTAACTGGTGTTATTGCACCACACTCCATTGATGTAACAATTAATCATTTACAAGATATACCTTTTATAGGAGTTGTAACAGATGCAAACAAACCACTAAGCCACGAAATTGTTCCCTGTTGTGATACAATACTTGACTATGAATATGACTGTATTCAAATTAAAGTAATCGATATACGGTTCAGACATCAGGACATCAGACACTATCTCCAGTTTGCTAACATATGTGTTAAATGAGAAAAAGTTTCTTCCTAAATATACAGCCTTCTGTGAAGACAAACTGTAATTCAAATTTTGGTGGGATAAAGAGGAAGGGTTATAACAATGTGTTTAGCAGATTGAAATCCACCATTAATCCTAATCTAGTTGGTGTAGGCTGTCCTGTAAATGTCCTTAATAATGCTGTGTATCATATAGCAGACACACTTCCATTTGGTATAGACTCTGTTGTTGTAAAAGTGTATAACTATGTTAGTATTTACACACTCGGATTAGAATCTCTTATGGAATTTCATTCTTTTGTTGATTTGGAATATGAACAACTTCCCTACCATTCAAAAAGTTATCTTTGTTTCCTGCTGTTGACCGCATGCTTAAGTTATTTGACCCCTTCAAACCAGCGAAAGTCGATGGATTTTTGGTCGTAAAAATCCTTAGCACTTTCTTCGGAAGGGAAGTAAAGCCGCTGGTCCCATGTCGTATATTTACGGCACGTAAAATAAACTTGAGCCTGATAAAGAGGCTTATGAGCAAAACTACCCGTCTTTCACGCCCAATATAGAATGGGACGCCAAGGACCACAGCAGTTAATGAGTATCAATAAGTAAAACGCAATTTAATTTAATTTTCATGTCAATTTTTCATTCTAAAATTGAAGCAATAGAGCGAAAAGGAAATTAAGTTACTGAAGTAGTTGAAATTCTTAGTGGAATGACCTCAAACTTAAAACTGAGACTGGAACATAGATTATTCCCTTCGAAGTTCAGGAAATATTGCAAAAGGAAGAGGATGAAGGGTTAAGTATTGCATGCAAGGTACATACTGAAGCATCAGAGAGCTTGTATAGTTCATGTATTGAATACTTGGAAATCTGGATGAAACTTTTGAGAAATTTTCTTGCTTGCAATGGATGAAGTTGAGAGACCTTCCGTCTTGGAAGGTGTTTGTACCTTCAATATAATTTGTTGCAAATAAAGGGGTTATAATTGATTAAATAAAAGCCTTTAACCAGTTATGAATTTAAACATATATGTTGAGAATTTAAAAGCAGAAACGTTTGATAATATGGTGACAAGCTGTGGTCAGATTTATTTCTTGAGATGTTCAACTAAAGAGTTATGTTCAGAATTGTTAAAAATTGCACAATTTTTTTCCAGAACACAATGCAAATATTGAAATAATATTTTCATTGATTCAAAGTCATGAATAAAGGAGAGAAATAGCCTCTCTGTAGACACAATAAGAGCAATAATATTCTTACAGTATAATTTTCAGGATATGCGCTGTAGTGATTTCTACACATATCTACATTCTGCAAAACAGCAATCTTTTGGCAATTATTGGAGGTTCAGAAAAGTATAAGGTTTGATCTTCATAGGCAAAAACTGTGAATGTAGTTACATTGTAATAAATATCTGCGCTTATAAAACAAAAAGAAAAAAACCTTTTAGTTAAAAATATCCTGGTTTGCCTCGGTTTTTTTCTTTGATGTCCTAGGTTTCCAATTTTCCAAATGGTAATCCTATACGTCGCATATGAAGCAAATTTGATGCGTTACATTCACGTGACTTTTCTGGTTATTATCGTTTATTTTGATATATCTTCTACGGAGTGGAGCATTTTCGATTACCTACCTTTAGGTTGTCATCACTGTAAAGCAGAAGGAGAAGGGGAGCACATTAAGCCAGCTATGTTTACAGTGTTCATGTGGATGTCAGAAACTATTGAGCGCTGGCGCGTTCAGTAACGTATAATCTACGCAGAGGAGTTTATTAAGAATGTCCGTTTTAGCGGTGCAGCGGACGTTCCGGAGGGAGTTTGGAGATCAACACAACCGTGGAGCAGTCCCTACACCTAAGACAATTATGGATGGTGGACCCAATGGCATAACGATGGCAGTGTTCACAATCGACCACACCCGCGGAGAAGAACGGCACGAACACCTGAAAACATTGCGCGGGTAAGTGCCACTCCCCAAGCAAGTCCTCAACGTTCAGCAAGGCGTCACTCATAAACATTGTGATTAACATGATAAGTCTGCATTGGATCTTGCATGATGACCTTCACTTCCACCTGTACAAGATTCAAATGGTTCAGCACCTGAAGAAGGGAGACAAGGCCTTCAGAGTACAGGTCTGTAACGCACTGCTAACCAGAATAAATGCCGATCCTGGATTCATGGGAAGAGTGCAGGAGTTATTTCCTGCATTTCCCGTTTTGGGGACATTCCTTGGCCAGCACGGTCTCCAGACTTTGTGCTCCGGATTACTTCCTTGAGGTTACCTAAAAGAAAAGGTATTTGAAACCAGTTTGGACTGTTGACGAGATGAAGACCAGAATATCAGATACGAAATTGTACAAATTACTCCTGAGCTCATTGCATGTGTCGTGCGAAGCTTTGGAGATCGTCTGACGCAATGTGTTGCAAAGGAAGGAAGGTATTTGAAAGGCATCATTTTCCACAAATAACATAAAATGTAAATCCAAAGGCGTAAACTGTGTTGTGAAAGTGCAAAATATACATATATTTCAAAACAAGTGCTCAAATCTTTCTTTTAAAACTAGGTAATCGAAAATGCTCCATCCTGTACAAACTATTCTTACAAGAGCGCATTTTTACTTTCTCTACTACGTATAGTAAGTAGGGGAAGTATTGCATTCCACTCAAAAATTCGATACCGAGATTTCACCGGAAATACATGTTTTGAGACCCCCTGAATCCAAAAAAAGCATTTTTGGAAACATGTCCGTGTGTGTGTCTGTGAACAGCATAACTCAAAAACGAACAGTCGGATAAATACCAAACTTGGTATTTAGGTTCAGTATCTTCCAGAGATGCGACACGAAGGTTTTCAAGAAAATCCCCCCACCCCAGATTACCCTTTACATGGAACATTTTTCGAAAATTTTAATTTTGTCATAATGCCTCTAACGATTTTGATTAAACATCGTATGTTTAAGATATTTTCATGACAAATGAAATATATATCTTGAATTTTCTGGGAATGTCTCCAAAAGTATTCTTCATTGTGAACGACTTTTGCATAACTGGTAAACCATAAGAGATAGACAAAATTTTACTGCACATAAAATGTAGATCGCGTTAAAATACACAATTTATGTCATATACATTTTTTTTGTTGAGTGATATTGCTTGTCATTCCCTTAAATTTTTCAATACTTATTTTGTAAAATGGGAATTCGTTATTCATTTTTTTGTCTTGGATATGCAAAGAGTTATAATCTGTGGCAAAGGGAATGGTGCTGCACCTAGCAACCAGCTATTAAGAGATATGTATGTGCTTAAAGGCTACTGTATTTCTATATTGCCCTTGTAAATATATATATATATATATATATATATATATATATTCTCCTTACATCTACAGGAAAATTAGCAATAAGCTAGAGTTTGCAAATGTTTATCTCGATTAACATGAAGTAGATGGAGAATAAGCGTTTGTAAAAATAGTTTGTACAAGAGTAGAGAAAGTCATGTGAGTGTAACACATCAGATTTTTGTCCTGGTAATGCAAAGAGAATGGAATACTCCAGTAGCAACCGGCTCTTAAAATATTTGACTATCGCTTAAAGCCTAGCAATTCCCCTTGCATCTACAAGAAAAGTAGCAATAAGATTGACATCTCGATATCTCGATTAACATGAAGCATATGGAGAATAAGCATTTGTAAAAATAGTTTGTACAAGAGTAGAGAAAGTCATATGAGTGTAACACATCAAATTTTTCTATCTGCTTCAATTTATTGAGATAAAATTTGCAAAACTGTTTCGTTTAACATTTCGTTCTAGAAACGACAGTCAAATCATCACTTGATGACGTTGACATTCCACACTCTTTCCATGCCATCGCGAGAAACGCTGAATGATGCCCATTTCAAACAATCTGATTGGCTACATTCACATTACTTTCCCTGCCTATTCTTCAGCAAAATATTATTACAAAATATTATCCTTCTATCTACTTCGTGTTAAACGAGATAAGCAATGACAGAAATGGTTTTATTGCATATTTCCTTGTAGGTACAAGGAGATTAGGGGACTATAGCAGGCTTAAATTATGTGATGGTTTTGACATTCGTTAACTTTGCATAACCACAAGAAGAAAGAAAAGAGAATAACGATTTTCTTCTTCAGAAAAGTATAAGTATTTGAAAATTCAAAGCAATACCAAAGAATATCTCGGAAATGGTTAGCGCCACAAAAAATTTTATTTGGCATAAATTGCATGCTTTAACGAGCTCTAAGTGTTTTTGTTATTCAGGAGACCTCAAAATGTTTATTTCCGGTGAAATATAGATACCATGTTTTAGGTGGAATGCAATACTTCCTCTACGTAATAGAAGTAGCTGCTAGAGAAATCAAAAGCTTCTGTCTGTATGTAGTGTCTCGTATCAACAATAGATGGCAGACAAATTCAGTTGTGTTTCTTGAGATTCCTGGTAAAGAATACGTTTGTAAAACACGCTTTGATTTATATCCAAGTATATGCCAGGAAACCCAGACGTGGCATAGGACTATCTGTTCCTGAGCCTTACTTTAATAAGTATTAAACATATAACAATAACATATTCGCAGTATGTACCTCGCACAAAAAAGTAAAGACGGAACATTGAAGCCATCTACAAATAGGACTAAGTGCATTTCTTTTTTAACTAAGCTTTGGCTTTTGAGCGACCGATTCTAATAACGAACCTCTGTTACGACCAGCTTTGCAAAGAAGTGAACCTTGTTCTGTCGCTGTTTCACGCGAAACTGTCCTTTAAAGCTGCAATTCTTAGAAGAGAATCGTGTTTAGGAGTCTTTAGTTATGTTGTGGTGCACTCGCCCGGAAACATTAAACATTGAACGGACCATTCCCATACACTCAGTTAAGTGGCCTAATAATTGAGGTCTTAGTATAGTCTATGTGCTGAAGACTTAGTTTTACCTTCTTTTGTTTTTTGTGCGACAGAAATTAGAACTACTTACGGAAGAAACCGGTATTTCGTTATATTGCTTATTCATGAAGCGTTTCGGGGACAAATTCATATTTTTCACGTTTATAAGTGCACTATTGAAAAGTTGTTCGATCCCGCAGGATGTAATACGTTTAAGTTATACAAAAATAATGTTTTAAATGGAACCAATAGTACTGATTGGTATCTGCACTTCCCTTCATAATAGCTGTCCAAGCCTTTGATGTCCGTAACGTCTTGGAATGCCGTAAATGACAGTAAACCTACCACAGCAAACAACAGCTTGTTTCTTCAGTGATTTAATTTTTTTTAGCCTCACGATTAATTTCATATAAACTGGCACCAGATCTAAAAATATGTGTCATGCAAAGTGGAACCGTGGGTCACCTTATCAACATTTTCGTCGAAGGTACATTTAAGAGGAATTGACTAACTCAAAAGAGGCTTTTCGCAACCTTCCGAGCTTGCCAGAATCGTTGTGAAGGTATGCTGCTGATTCAGAAGAGCTTATTTTAAACCACATTGTTGTATTTTATATCACCCTCGCAGAGAACTGAAGTGAAACAAATCTTACGTAGTTCTCTAGCTGCTTTCGAAAAAAATACCTAGGAGTTTCAGTTAATTGTTTGCAGCAAATTTTCTTGGTGATATATTTAAACTGGGATCAGCAGTGAAAGTGGAAAACAAACATGCCCATAGAATAAAATAAAGATGGTCACTGCCTCACCTCGGCTGCTGGACAGATTTAGTTCAGAGAAACTTACGTTCTCGAAACGCGATACAGCTTGGACCAGTTCCAAGCACATTAGCATTATTTCTTTAGCTAATTGTCACAAAGGAATTGCCACCTTTCTTCTCTACACTCGCTTCCAAAAATAACGACCTCTCTCGAAATGTCTATGGCCGTCTTAGCCTAAACAAAATTCATGGGCTTCCAAACAAATGCCTCATTCACAAAATTTTAGCAATGCCTTTGGCGTGGTAAAACTGACACGATTCTTCCTGTATCGTTGCTTTGTAGTGCGGACAGTGGGTCTAACTGTAACTAACGGCTAGGGATTCAGTTTTAATAGAACTACCAAAATTACAATGGTATTTTTTACTTTCTCTACTACGTATAGTAAGTAGGGGAAGTATTGTATTCCACCCAAAAATTCGATACCGAGATTTCACCAGAAATATATGTTTTGAGACCCCCTGAATCCAAAAAAAAAAGCATTTTTGGAAACATGTCCGTGTGTGTGTCTGTGTGTGTGAACAGCATAATTCAGAAACAAACAGTCGGATAAACACCAAACTTGGTATTTAGGTTCAGTATCTTCCAGAGATCCGACACGAAGGTTTTCAAGAAAATCCCCCCACCCCAGATTATCCTTTACATGAAACATTTTTGTAAATTTTAATTTTCTCAAAAATGGCTCTAACGATTTTGATTAAAATATCACATGTTTAAGATATTTTCCTGACAAATGAAATTATATCTCGAATTCTCTGGGAATGTCTCCAAAAGTATTCTTTATTGTGAACGAATTTTGCATAACTGGTAAACCATAAGAGATAGACAAAATTTTACTACACAAAAAATGTAGATTGCGTTAAAATACACAATTTATGTCATATACATTTTTTTGTTGAGTGAATCGTTTTCGAGATATTGCTTGTTATTCCCTTACATTTTCCAATACTTATACTTTTTCTGAAATTCGTTAATCATTTTTTTTTGTCCTGGATATACAAAGAGAATGGAATGCGCCACATTGCAACCAGCTTTTAAAATATTTGACTATCGCTTAAAACCTACCAATTCCCCTTGCATCTACAAGAAAATTAGCAATAAGATTAACATCTCGATATCTCGATTAACATGAAGTATATGGAGAATAAGCGTTTGTAAAAATAGTTTGTACAAGAGTAGAGAAAGTCATGTGAGTGTAACACATCAGATTTTTGCTAAAGTACCTACGTCAACTCCGATTTCCTCGTCACCCCTATTTACTTTCTCTCCATTTACCTACTAATAAAGGAAGTATTGTATTCCACCCGTAAATTCAATGTCGAGATTTCACCGGAAATACATGTTTTGAGGCCTACTAAATAATAAAGCGCTTTTAGAAAAAGTTCCGTGTGTGTGAATAATATAACTCAAAACAGAAATATCGGATAAATACCAAGCTTGTAATTAAGTTAAGTATTTTCAAAGATGCGACACGAAGATTTCCAAGAAAACTCCATATCCCAAAGTACCCTTTACATGGAAAAAACATTCAATATTTTTTATTATTTCCTCGAGAATAAATTAAATTACTATTTATCTTTAAGATATTTACAAGAAAAATAGAATGTATATCTTGAATTCTCTGGGAATAGCCTGTGATGTCCTCTTCATTCGGAAGGAGTTTCGTATAATTTTGCATTACGGTGACCATAAGAGATAAAAACCTACCATGGAAAACACGTGGATCTCTATTAAAAACAATTTATTTCAAATAACTTTTTCTGTGGCATCAGTCATTTCAGAGATATCCTTATTGTTGGTTTGAATTTTTCAATACATTGCCAGCTTTTAAAACTACTGTCGCTGTTCAGTTGTTTCTCACGATGTCACGGAAAGAGTATGACATTTCAAGACCAGCGTTTACACATCTGACTATTGATTAAATTTCCTGTATCCTACCTCTCATAGCTACAACGAAACGTGTAATGATGACACTATTTCTGCAGAGATTTAATCCGATTAACACGAAATAGGAAAATAAGCTTGCGTAAGAATAATTTGTAAAGGCTATATAAAAATGAACGACAGTGGGTAGAGAAAGCCATGTGAATGTAACACAATATATTATATATTTTTAAATTTATTTTGATGCCAGATTTCGGCAATGGCCTCTGTATTCCGTACTTCTGCTTTGAGGGAGATTTCTAAATGTACTGTATATGACTCCTTTTCAGCATGCCCAACCAAAGTGTCTTTTAAGTTATTACCGAACATTAACTATAATTACGTAAATGTTTGTAACGCAAATATATTAGGGTGTTGAAAACTGTTAAATAATAAACAAATTCATTGTTAAATACTGAGTACATGTGTATAAATTGGAGTTTGTTAAAACTACAGAATGTTAAAGAACAATTAAACGGGTCTTCTAGAAATATTTCCGGTTAACGAGGTGTATGCATTCTCCGTCAAGTAGCGAAACATCGAATAAGGAGATGACCATTCTTTCTCATTCGTTCTTTCTTTTCTACTACGCATGCGCTATAACAGAAGACCCATTTCTTGTTGTCTTCTATATGTTCGAGAGGACAGCAGCCTCCTGCCCTCCCACACACTAGCCAAGTAACGAAACTGGGAATGCAAATCATAAGCACTCTCCGACTGTGTATTGATTGGTTTCTCGCGTTGGATTATAGAACAAGGAAATAACGGTTGGCCCCGTAGCCCAGTCGGCAGAGCACTGCCTGCTGTGTGAAGGGCCCCGGGCTCGATTTCCGACTGGGGGTGGAAAGTTTCCTCTAACCAAGATTATTCCTTATCCTCCCCAGAGTCTGGAAGTATGAATGAGAGTGTGGATGTGTGTGATCTAATGATTAAAACGCAAAAAGTGCAAGAAAACGAGAAGAGAATACGAGTTAACAACATTGCCAATAGGCAATAAGTTCCAAATGAAAGGCCGCCGATAAGACCAATGTAGTTAAATGAAACTAAAAAAAAAAAAAGGGAAATAGCGTCTTCTATGGAACGAATATATTTTGAATATGTTAAGTAGGTATGATCTTAAAGCAAAAGATACGAGGTTATTAATAACCACATGTGTAACACGAAATCATCTGTTTTTACTTTCTCTACTACGTATAGTAAGTAGGGGAAGTATTGTATTCCACCCAAAAATTCGATACCGAGATTTCACCGAAAGTATATGTTTTGAAACCCCCTGAATCCAAAAAAAAAAAAACATTTTTGGAAACATGTCCGTGTGTCTGTCTGTGAACAGCATAACTCAGAAACGAACAGTCGGATAAACACCAAACTTGGTATTTAGGTTCAGTATCTTCCAAGGATGCGACACGAAGGTTTTCAAGAAAATCCCCCCACCCCAGATTACCCTTTACATGGAAGATTTTTCGAAAATTTTAATTTTCTCAAAAATGGCTCTAACGATTTTGATTAAAATATAATAGGTTTAAGATATTTTCATGACAAATAAAATGTATATCTTGAATTTTCTGGGAATGTCTCCAAAAGTATTCTTCATTGTGAACGACTTTTGCATAACTGGTAAACCATAAGAGATAGACAAAATTTTACTACACACAAAATGTAGATCGTTAAAATACACAATTTATGTCATATACATTTTTTTTTGTTGAGTGAACCGTTTTCGAGATATTGCTTGTCATTTCCTTAAATTTTCCAATACTTTTTCTCAAATTCATTATTCATTTTGTTTATGTCCTGGACATGCAGAGAGAATGGAATGCGCCACTTAGCAACCAGCGCTTAAAAGATTTGACTATAGCTTAAAACCGACCATATTCCCCTTGCATCTACAACAAAATTGCCAATAAGATTGACATCTCGATATCTCGATTAACATGAAGCATATGGAGAATAAGCGTTTGTAAAAATAGTTTGTACAAGAGTAGAGAAAGTCATGTGAGTGTAACGCATCAGAATTTTTTAAATACTCCATTGCTCCGTAGCAGCTCTAACGATTTGAGCTGGGTGCTCAAATCCCTATATGCAGCAATGCTAAATAACGACGACGACGACGACGATGATAATAATACTGATAATAATTTTAATAATATTAAATGAACTTTTAATTAGTCATTTCTGGAAGTATTTGTGCCATATACAAATCATAACCAACAATGCAACTTAAAACCTATTTACAGACTCCGAAAGGATCTCTAAATACACTTTAAGTATGAGGATGAAGGTTATAAAAACCAATTTAATATGACTTCTAAAACGAGGATATTGCATTATTTCCGAAATAAACACCATTGCGTTTTCGTAAATTTCGTGTTTCATGAAGTTTGCCTTTTGGTAAGTTTTTAATTAGTAAAACGTGAGACTAAATAAGGAGCAGAAGAAAGAACAAATATTTCTGCCTGATGATGTGACTCATAGAACATACATATATTTCCAGGAGAGTTTATGCCACTACCTTTGTAAACTATTTTGATACGAAGTTGCTTCAAGTATGATTTTGTATGAAACTATATTGGTCTTGCGTGCAATGTTGAAGCTTTGTGATTTCTGCTTAACCTAATCAATCCAGTTGTCACTGATATTATAGTTTTATTGTTATAAACTGAATATATATATATATATATTAAAATTAAATATTTTTGTGACATTTACACGTAGACGATTATCTTCTTGAAACGGTAAAATTGAGGACATTCCAAATAATCAGGGTGTAAGAGAGGGATGCAGTACCTCACCAAGCTTATTTTTTAATAAATATGGACGATATTTTAAGAGGATGGAAAAATGTTTCACCAGATGACATAAAAATTGTGTTTAATTCTATCATTAAGACGAGAATTTGCGAATGATCAGGTATTAATAAACACAAGTGAAGATGATTTGCGGAAACCGATATATCAACTCCAAAAATAAGTAGAATTTATAATTTTAAGATTTCAGAACATAAAACAAAGACAATGGCTTTTAAAGGGTAAAATAGAATCAGAACAAAAATCATTTTAAATAATACTCCTATAGAAGAAGTTACCAGCTTTAAACATTTTGGGATCTGAAGTTACCTATAAATACATAAGTTAAAGCATAAATAAACTTCCAATGTTCCAACAGATATGCGGTAAAATAAATAAAACTCTTAAAGGAAAAACAAGAAAAGATACGCAAGTAAAGTTTTATAACCTAACAGCACTACCAGTTTTATTGTATGCATCAGACACATGGACTCTTATAACTAGTGATAGAAGTAAGTTACAAGCATCCGAAATGAAGTTCCTAGATCACTAAAGGTTGTACTAGGATGGATAGAATTAGAAATCTAGGATGAATAGAATTAGAAATGCAAACATAAGAAAGGAACTAGATGTGGTATCACTGGAAGAAAGAATACATAAATTTAGGAAGAAGAGGATAGAACATCTGAAAGGAATGGGTTGTAACCGCATCCCTAAGAAAATACAGGTTGTTCAAAAAGAAAGAACAGACTTTAAATATTTATCTCTAATGAACGATAATAGATGGCACACATGCAATACATCACTGAATAGAGAAAAGTTCAAAAGTTTATTTTATGTGTTCAAAATGAGTATCATTTGTTATGCGAGGACACCAGTGCTTTTCCGTTTGCATACGCAACCATCTTCTACGAATTTATTGTATCAATTGTAAATTTTTTATGACGAGGCGGCTCGTTGTTGAACTTACAACGAAATGCACGCTGCAATGAAACAATGGATTCACTATTTGCATTATGCGGCACACAAAACGACTTTTCCTGTGGCGTCGTCATTTTGTCGTAAACAAACACAGCATCGCGTAGGTACTGAATGGAACTAACAGATGAGGCTTAAAACTTTTAACTTTTCTCTATCTAATGATGTGTTGTATGTGTCGCTATCTATTGTCGTCCATTAAAAATGAATGTTTAAAATCTGTTCCTTCTTTTTGAATAACCTTGTATATAGACCAAAAGGAAGATGAGACCAGGGGAGACCGAGGAAGCGACTGGAAAAATCTGTGCCAGAACAAGCTAAAAGCCTAATCCTTGAAATGAATTATTATTATTTATTGTTTTCATCGAAAATAAAACGTGCATTCTTGAATGTTACAATTCATGAACTTATTTCATGTGTTGTTAATAGAAATTTCCCCTGCTTTAAGAAAATAAATTTAATATCAGTAGTATCCATTTGAAACTATGCAAACCGTATGAACCATTTAGTTCACAAAACATAAACAAATATTTTACAGGCTTTTCGAGACATTTTTTACTTTTCACAAAACTGAAGTAGTTACAGCATTTCTAAATCAAAATACACGTTTGAAGAAGCATAAAATAAACACCAACTGAATAAAACTGATGATAAAATAAACTTGCAGTGATAAAAATATATTTAAAAATGTATAATGTATACCACATGGTGCCCAATATAGCAATTAAGAAAGAAAGAAAAACAAACGTGTGCTGCCAGCTTTAAGGAAACGAAATAGTACCCATTTCCCAGGCAAATTACTTGTATTCAACAGCGGAAAAAATACAATAAATTTGTTCAAATTTAGAGTATTTCTTTCCTATTGCATTGACAATAAATAATGCTGATATATAATTTTAATCCCCGGCTTTCTTGAAATGTTTATATGGTTCAAAAAATTACATCCCAAAAAATAAATTTCAACAGATATAAGAATAGAACACTTTAAGGGAATATTGATGGAGATAAATTTGTTTTTAACAAGCTGTCCAGAGATACCGAGTTGGCTGCTGTCCATAAAATTATAAAAACTCACCTTCGAGCTGCTCCGGTGGAAGTTGTTCGTCTGTCTGTGGAAACAAAAGTAAAGAAAACCATTAGTGTTCATCATAAGGCAGCATAACACAATTTGTTTTGATCCACACCACTACTCTAACCTAATAGCAGTAACTTATTGCCTTGAAGTTTAAGAATATCGTTCATCCGCCACCGTGGTACCTTGTGTTGTAACCTACAAAAATTCGAAATTTATGTGCATGGCTTTGTATATATCCCGGACTACAGTTTATTTAAACAATAAGTGACTTGTGACAGTTACTGAAGGGCTATGCTTTCGTGTAGTTTCCATGGCAACCTCCCCTCCGCTATTGCTCTTGCCAGTAAGGTTTTACCATCCTCTTTTCCCTGCACTTACAGTTGTTTTATCCTTAGGTTGAAGTAAAGCTAAACAAACCTAAGCACGCGCCTCAACCGCCGGGGTTGTTGTCGGTTGCGCGTGTAGAAATCTTAAAGAACAGTTAAACGGTGTCTTCTAGAAATATATTTAATACTTTGTTTCACTGTACTCCGACAAATAAACAAATTGTAGCACGGGGAAATAAAGTGTAATTGTTTTAAAATCGCTATTACCCACACCCGAGAGACGAGTTAGCCCGAGGCAAACTACAACACTAACAACGCAAGTAGCAACCACACTATCGGACTTTAGACAGCTAGCGTTACAAAATACACGTTGTAAATAAACTTGTACTTACATATTATCAATTGGTTTTCAAACATCAACAATTGTAAGGCCACAATTGGCTATTTAATTTGTTTTGTGCCGTTTAGATAAAGCACCAAGTTGAGGTTTAAATTCCAATTTCTCAACTATTTTTTCTTTTTTTTATAGCATTTTTACTATTCAAAATGCTTTTTGGACCACAGTTTATAACTTATTAATTTGAAAATTTTAGGAGAGCTTCAGAAATTATGCAAAGTTGTTGAGCACTGGTCAAAAAGTATTAAAACAGTTCAGCTGAAATTAATTGTTTTTCATAACTCGCACTGAAAAAAGTTTAAAAACTCAATAAAATGCACTCAACGAAATTTTCTTTTCTCTTAAATTAATTAAAATTAAGAAATGCCTGCACAACAATTTCTTTGTTTGTATAGTAGGCTGAAATAAGCAATTTGGGAGCGATGCGATAAACTGTAGGATCCAAGGAGCATTTCATACTAGCATATTATGAACGCCACGGCTATGGCCCAAGTATCGGGAGGTCGGCGCCGAACGGTCCGAGTATACAACGATAACACCGCATGCCAGCGTAAACACCGGGCGCGCTATCGGGACATAACTGAAACTTTCTGAAAGTTTTATCTCCCACCTCCTCCAAAAAGCGTGTCGAAATAGTTCTAGAGCGTTCGAGAACCTTTTGTGGAAGATTCCACTGCCTATATAAGCGAACGCTTTCGCGGGCAGTCCGTCAGTTGCGTTGGTTGAGTGCGACAGAGTGGAGTTGAGTCAGTATGCGAGCGAGTTAACGACTGCGTTTCTAATGGAACATAAAGAGCGATTCTCCAACCGTCCTGAGCAATCGAACCCCCAGCGCGTGGTGGAGGGGGCTGCTGCCCTGGGGTACCTTTTCGATGACCTGGCATGCGGGTCTTCTCCTGAAGCTCATCTACTTGGAGCTCCCTACACACACCATCCACCTTTTACACACATACCTCAAACACCGCACTGTTGTGGCTTCAGTTGTGGGACACAAATCAACACTAAGGCCAATAGGTGGAGTCCCCGAAGGTTTTGTGTTGTTCCCCACGCTTTTCAGCGTGTACGTGGTCGACCTTTCTACAGAGCAGCACCTTAACATAGTTCAATATGCTGAGAAGTGCTCCTGTATTGCACAGATAAAAACCCTCGTAGAGCCTTCAACCCCATTCAGATACACCTCCGGCTCCTCCAAGAGTGGGGCAGGCGTTTGCGGTTATCATAAATCTGCCAAAAAGCCACGCTACTCTCTTTACCAAGCACCGCTTTCCCGCAAATTTTTCCACATTCACCTGTCTCAGGAGAAGAGTAAAATGGACGAATGCAATCATCTACTTGGGAGTTAAACTAGATAGAGGCCTAACTTTCGAGGGACACATCCGATACCTCGCGTATCGGGTCTCTGGGCTACGGCTTCATTGTACCCCATGCTGAGATTGGGGATGCCAGTTTCGTTTAAGCTACACCTTTTTCGATCACTCATAATTCCCGTCCTGCTTTACGCCTGCGATCTGGGTCATGGCCGCAGATTCCAGTCTGCTGCTTCTGCAACGGGTGCAGAACAGGGGGCCTTCGGGTTATCTATTCTGTATACCGCTCCTTTCACGAAGCCTCATCTCTTCCCTACGTGGAGGATGAAATTAGGCAAAATTTTACGACCAGTTGCCACACCATCGGAGCGCCCTCATTCGGTCTATTGGGGATTATAACCCCAGAACACGCCGCTTGAGGCTTCACCGGCTATTTGGATATTCAAAATTACAACCCCTACATAAAAAGTTTGGAAAATACTTAACACCAGAGGTGCACAAGGGCCGTTTCACCATGACCGGCAACCGTTGAGGAGCAAAACTTGCTACCTCCTTTCACTTCCCTACACCAGTCACCCCGTAAACCCCACATCCCGTCACTATGTGGTTAGAGCAGGTACAGGCCTTACACACCTTCGGGCTGCCCTCAGCCTGCCATTATGTCGTCGTCGTCGATTCTCCGAGCGAGTTGGTGAAGGCTTCTGTGACGTGCAGCGAATGCTGCCGCGGAGCGACGGTTGTGCAAAACTTGTGTTCGACACCCGAGAGAAGGAATCGTCCGGCTGCGTTACAAAGGAAGTGAAGTGGCGGAGAATTGAACTAGTTCACCTTAGTGAAGCGATATCAGTGAAGTTAACTCCCAATGAACTTGAACGAGATAAGAACTTAAAATAGTGACAGTGAGGACTGAGAAAGTGACAGTTGAAAAACTGGACGAAGTCACAATATCAAAAAGTAATTAATTATGAGTAAAAATGTTAATATCTTGGCGATTTGCTCGTTAAAAATTTGTGTGCACTATATTATGCTTCATATTCTGATTATATGGTAAAAATATCAAAGAAATCAGAAGATAATTGTGGAGTTTTACAGATACATTGCCTTAAAAGAATTCACCTCCATCATCATCATCATCAACAACGTAACTTCAATCTCGATGACGCTAATGATTGTATGTTCGAAAAGGGCATTTCAGGTGATTATTGAAGCCCGAATTTTTATGTAATATCAAATTGAGAAATATGTAATAAAACATAATATCAAATAAATATATAATTATAAATATATAGATTATTTAAAATTATATTAAAAGTTCGGACTTAAAATAGAACATAGTTTTTTCACTCCCCTATCATTCTTTGTATCACCTTATTCAGTCCCCACTGAATAAACAAAAAAACATCGTTCGGAAAATGTTCGTGTATGTGTGTGTGTGAGCAACATAACGCAAAAACAGATGTCGGATAAATTAAACTTCGTATTTAGTTCAAATAATCGACACGAAGATTTTCAAGAAAATTCCCCTACCGCAAACTACCCTTTACATAGAACATTCTTGGAAATGTTTGACTTCCTCAAAAATCCCATAATATATTTATATGAAAAATAAAGTGTATTTCTCGAAATTTCTTGGAATAGCATTTGAAATCCTCTTAATTCGGAAATAATTTTGTAACTGTACAACTGGTAAAAGTTAGGCAACAGATTACTGCACGAAAGATATAAAATTCAGTGAGATATGTAGTTTATGACAAATAACGTTTTCATAGCATTTGTTGTTTTCAAAACATTGTTTTGTTATATTTTTCGTTTTCCCAAGCTGGACGTTTATTTGGCATCCCCAAATCATCTATGGGATTCTTGTATTTTCCCTTGTTCACGAGTTCGTTAGTTATTTAACATACACGATGAGAGAGAGAGGGGGGAGAGAGAGAGAGAGAAAAAAAGGTGATTTTAGGGTAGTTGTGTTCTAGAGTAAAGGGCCATTTATAATGAAAATTAGGCGTTAACATAACGACCTAAAATTTACCATAAATTATTGCAATATGTTGTTATATCAAATAAAGGGCGTTATACTCGTCAACAATCGAATCTAAAATGACAGAATAATCATGTGATGAGGTATATGAAGAATATAACTAGTTTGAGTTGGTTTCTTATATTTAATGTAGACTTAAACGTGAAAGCTTAGAGCTTGCAAACTTGTGTGTTTGAGTTTTAAGTTTACGCTTGTGGTTAGCGTCAGGCAATGTGAATGCGTGCATAAGATGACATGAAACAAGCTTCTATGCTTACGTTATGTTTATGTCTAATGTGAATGATCCTTACCTGTGCTGTGTACAATACGAGAAGTGGGTCGTGTCCCGTTAAACTAATGTGCCACAGCTGCTTCTAAGACGCAGCAGTTATTTATCTTTGTGTTGCAGTGAACGTGTATAGTAGCTTATGCCATGACCTCATGGGTAAAAGAAAGGGATGACCACCACTACTTACGCGCAGAAACAAAGCCACAACTAGAGTCACGTAAGCTAAACTTTTTTATCGGATACCAAGTTGCTCCCTGGTTGTAAAAAACTGATTAATGATGTTCAAACAGTTGTGTTTGGTTTTCCGTACATGCAACTAAGACAATATTTCTTAACTTGAGGTTTTTGTAGTACAAAATGTATCGCGAGTAAAATAACGTCAACAGAAAAAATGTCTTTTAGAAGTATGTAGTATATAAAGAATGTTATGAGTTGTAATGGATAGAGAAAGTACGAGTACGATGCATCAGATGTTTTAAATTTTTTGTTTGTTTGTGTGTGTGTGTGTGTGTGTGTGAGAGAGAGAGAGAGAGAGAGAGAGAGAGACTTAGGTAATAGGCGATATGTATATTATTTTCCCCAAAGGGGTTTCTAATGGGGTACAACACAAAAAAGATCGAAATCTCTCGCTGATTATCCAGTTTTAAAAACATTTGCAGAACAAGGATTAATGAGCTCAATGTTTCTGACAAGCTTTATTTACAACATTTCGATAGCATTAAAAAGTCATACCAAGTTTTTGTTAATATTATTTACCATACGTAAATCGTTTACACGTGAATAGTATAGTTCCAATCCCATTGCAAGCATAAGAAAGAACCACAAGTTTATGTGCTGCTAAACTTTTTACTTATGTTTTAATTTTTATTAGCATCCAAGAAAAAACAATTTTACTGCTGGTTTTCAATACATGACATGTGTTGCAGGAGAGGAATAAAAAACTGGTTGAAAGTGAGCGGGTAGAAGAGGTGAGAAAGGAAGAAAGGGGCGAGGGTAGGGAATGAGAGGGAGAGAGTGGAAGCGGGAGAAAGACGGAGATAGGGAAGAGAGTAAGAGAGAGGCGAATAGGGAGAGAAAGAGCCAATGAGAAAGTGAGAGAGGGAGAGAGACAGGGAAGAATCTCTGTTCTGCTTGTATTTTATTTATAAGAATCATACGCTATTATGCACCTACAGGAACCAAATAGTTCAACATAAAATTATATACATAGTTATAGGCTCAGAGCAATAGACTAGGAAAACATTTGTAATGAACTTTATGGTTCGAGTATATTTAAGATGGCACTCCAATTAGGAACTTTTCAAACAATCAAATTAAGAAAAAGGAAAATAAAGGAGTTATTTATAGGTGGCCAGTTGCCAATGCTTTCTATTGTCGGGAGTTATTTTCTTTTGCTAATTGTGAGATTTTAGGTTAAGCTACTGCCAAACGTTTTCTTCCTTCTGTCATTAAACCTCTTTACGTTAATCCAATCCATTTGAAGAATTTTATTTTCTGCACGTCTGCCAAACACCTGTTCAAACAAGCCCACTGGCTGTGAAACAACAATGAAAGTGTTCACAAAAGGGCAGTCGGAAAACAACCTGTTTCTTTCTTTATAGGAGAAACACAAAAATGTGTGCCAAAATCAGAACACTTGACTGAATGGAACACAAAAGCTATTTCAGGCTACGATGACAATGGAAGCTAGAGGGAAAAGTAGCTTAATGAATGTAGAATCGAATGAAAAATAAATTAATATTTTTAATTTTATTGCAAAACCGACTTTAATTTTAAAGTAACATTCACGTACTCATATATGTGGTTACAGGAGAAAGTAATTTATTGCTGAAAAAGGGAGATGCGAATGAACTACCACAAATTAGTATTTTACAACTCTTGTTTCGCTGTTTACGTTTTTAAAGGGGCGCTCTATAGTAATGTCAAATAGGTAAACTTTTCTAAATTGAAGTTTAAAACAGATGGTTGGAAGGGTGCGTACTCATAACGCCTTTAAGGGTAAATAATAGTAATTGGTACCTTACGCTTTATTAGGAAACGGACTCAGAATCTATGTAAAACTTCTAAATAATACTAACAGTTGTGGATTTTTATATTTTTTAATAAAACTTGAAATAGAATAAATAAAAGGTCTATAGTGCAGTGTCTTAATTCAGGCTTAAAAATGCCAATTTACAAGGGGTAAATAATATACACCTTAAACTAACGGCAACACCTTAAACTAGCTTTGGGCGTTCATTTTCTGCCATGTCTTGCGATTTCTTATTGCTATTTGGAATATAATCCAGAAGCGTGATCAACTAGACATTGAATTTTACCTTAAAGGTACTGTTTACCATTTCTTATGTGCTCCATCTTTTAAAACGCATTACCGTGTGTCTGCAGAGCTACACAATCCTAATGGGTTATTTAATTTTAATTTAAGACTTTAAAATAAGTGAATAATAAATTAATGGTATAACACATACGTTAAATTTTTCATCTTGATCCATTAATATTTCCCTGAAAGAAAGTACACTATGAAATACAAAATGTATATACATATAAAGGCTCTAAATGACGCAAAACATTCATTTTCAGAAACAAATGTATTTAAATTGTAGATATTTTGGATTTAATTTTCAATAAGAAATATTTACCACAAATGCTTTTTTTCTATTTTCATATCAGAATATTATCTTAGTATTTTATTGTTTGAAAGTAAACATAACGTAAGAACCATAAACGTACAACAATGTAATCTATAGGCACTATTTTATCTACAAACTTTCTGGTAAAAACATATCATTGAAAGAAATGAGGTTAGTTAAGTGAAAAGGCAGCCATATTGTTTCTGTGTGTTTCTCACCTCCTTGCTTCTATAAACAAATTTCAAACAGAATCGTTACCATGGCAACTCGGCTATGACGAACCACGTGAGCCTCAAAGCCCAAAACACCGCCACTGGCTCCTGGAGAAGCTGACGATATGAAGCGACTATAAATAATTATTTTTCCTTATGTCTAATGGCCTGAGCCGGCACACACGTGTGTGGGGAACAGATGCCTTTCCCTTCTCGCATCCAGTAAATGTTTACGTCGTATCGAGTTTAAATTTGGAACCCCCTCTTTGCTCGGTTGTCTCGAGAACTTGAGAACCAAGCGATAAGTTCTCCGGCTCGTTTTATGAAGCGTCATAATAAGGCAATAAATACCGAACCGTTTCGGCTATTTGTGTGTTGCTGCGGAGGGAATCATAAATTCTGAAAACTTAATGTGCTAGCTATGTTTGTATACATTTGGAAATAATTTATTGGCACAATCCTATTCTCTATTCAAAAATTGAATTATACTGAAGCCAGATAAATTATATGAAGAAACAATGAGAAGTCATTATACTAAATATAATATGTTGTTCAAAATTCGGAATAAAGTCAAACATACCTTTTCGATTATAATTAAAATATACATAAAATCTTGGATAGTATTAACAAAATGGATCGAGAAATGAAAATTTTAAATAACCAGGCATTATCTTCAAACATCTATGTGCTATGATTTACTCAGTCATGTTCTATGTGTTAGGCTCAAAATTCTGACTGTTTCAACTGCCAAACGAATGAAAAAAGGGCTCAAATAATCATTAACAGAAGGTGTTTGGTATGAATGCCAAGCGATACTAACATTTGCTGTTCTAAGTGTCATTTTGTTCGTTTAGAAACAGCAATTTATTATTTTTTTACTTTGTCTAAGGTGATTTATTATTAGCCTCTTTATTCCTATCTAGAACAATGGAGGAGTAGATGTTTTAAAGAGAAGTGCTAAAATATCAGTCCTCTTTATCTGCTAAAAACAAGATGATCTGTTAACTACAGAGATTTTGTTTGTACACGTGGCCCTATTACGGGGAATTGCTTGCCCTGCACTGTGCAGTTTCTAGCCAGTTCTGTCCCCCTCCACTCTCTCTCTACGTGTGCCGGCTAATCAGTTGATGCTAAGTCTTTGTACAGAAGTTGTTTTTTTATTTTGAAAGTTTATAGTCGCTTTAACATATTATTCATATCGCGACTTTACAAGTTTTTATAAAATAAATATTTAACAATAAAACAATGAGGTTATTTAAATACTGGAGTTTTGGACCATTACAATGAACTAGTATAAAATTATGACACTATAACTAATCAAATTGATTGAACATTATATACTTTTATATAAATTTATGCTTTTAAAAATTCAACTATCTTAGGGTACATCGAATAGTTGAGTGCTGTTTGTAAATCATTTTGTATCTGGTAGTGTTGTCTCCATTGATCGTATTGTGGACATTCCACGATTATGTGTTTCGTCGATAATAGTATGTTACACTGGTGGCAGATGAGTGGTTGGTCCTTTGAAAGAAGTTAACTGTGCTTGAACTTGGTATGGCCCATTCTCAGTCGGGATATTAAAACCTGATCTTGTCTGGAAAGAGAATTACTGAGAAGATGTGTCGAAAAACTCGATGTTATATCACGGAGTTTACTTCTCGTGGGGTCAAACCATCCTGTCTTCCACTGTTGGTAGAGCTTCTTTTTAATGGTTGAGATAACATCACGGGCTGGTGTAGTTATAGTTGGGTCACTTAGTGGCTTCTTTTGCTGCCTGATCGGCTAATTCATTGCTTTGTATTCCAATGTGGGATGGAATCCATACTAAAGACACTTGCTTTTCTTGCTAATTGGCTCTATTAAGTAGTGGTTGAATTTCCTGTGTAAGAATATGGGTTAATGACAATTGCAAGTTGTGCACTTTTAGAATCTGAGTATATAACAAATAACTTTGAACATCGAGTATTCAAAACATAAATCACAGTTTGCTTAATTGCAAACAGTTCACTTGAGAAGATGGTACAAACATGAGGAAGGCTGAATAACATAGTGTGATCTGGATAAACAACAGCACAAGCAATTCTATCATTACGCTTTGATCCATCTGTGTAAATTGCTGTATGTTTTCCATATCTGTATGTAATTCATTAAATAGTTGGCGATAAACTGAGGAATGGATGTATTTTTTGGAGAGACTGTGTACATTGTGAGACCTGTGCTGTTATAATGCCAAAAGATCTGCATACTTCAGCACAAAAAATCTTCAGTATGATTCTTATATGACAACAAACACTCGTACAGAAGTGAGATGGCGATTTATAGACAAATTCCCTGCTATGCGCTTCATAGAGATAGATTTAGGGAAACGGGGTCAATTCTTAATAAGAAACCGAAAGTAAATCACCGTGTTCTTACAAAGGAAAAACTCAATTATATCAAAGAAAATTAGAATGAAATCTAAAGAAATCTTTGAGAAAGCTTGCAAAGGCATCAGGAATTTTGCAAACTTCGGCTTGGAATGCCACTAAACTTTTAAAATGAAAACCCTATAATATCGTAACTGTAGTTGAGGCATTGAAACCACACTATAATGTAAGTAGTGTTAATTTCCGCCGTTGGGGGTTGGATAATGTTAATGATCGCTCTATTGAACCACGTTTAAGTTTTACTTTCTCTACGTATAGTAAGTAGGGGAAGTATTGTATTCCACCCAAAAATTCGATACCGAGATTCCGCCGGAAATATATGTTTTGAGGCCCCCTGAATCCAAAAAAAGCATTTTTGGAAACATGTCCGTATGTGTGTCTGTCCGTCTGTGAACAGCATAACTCAGAAAGGAACAGTCGGGTAAACACCAAACTTGGTATTTAGGTTCAGTATCTTCTAGAGATGCGACACGAAGGTTTTCAAGAAAATCCGCCCACCCCAGATTACCCTTTACATGGAAGATTTTTCGAAAATTTTAATTTTCTCAGAAATGTCTCTAACGATTATGATTAAAAAATATATTTAAGATACCTTCATGATAAATAAAATGTATATCTCGAATTTTCTGGGAATGTCTCCAAAAGTATTCTTCATTGTGAACGACTTTTGCATAACTGGTAAACCATAAGAGATAGACACAATTTTACTACACAAAAAATGTAGATCGCGTTAAAATACACAATTTATGTCATATAGATTTTTTTGTTGAGTTAACCATTTTCGAGATATTGCTTGTTATTCCCTTACATTTTCCAATACTTATACTTTTTCTCAAATGGGAATTCGTTATTCATTTTTTATGTGCTGGACATGCAAAGAGAATGGAATGCGCCACACATCAACCAGCTCTTAAAATATTTGACTATCGCTTAAAGCCTACCATATTCCCCTTGCACCTACAAGAAAATTAGCAATAAGATTAACATCTCGATTAACATGAAGCATTTGGAGAATAAAAATAGTTTGTAAAAATAGTTTGTACAAGAGTAGAGAAAGTCATGTGAGTGTAACACATCAGATTTATTACGCAGGAAGCATGGTTTTATTTGCATGAAGAATTAATGAGTGTTTATGCAAAATTTCTTAAAGGTGTGTGAGATGTGTGGCGACACAAGGACGAAATTTCCAACATGTTTTATGACGAAGGCATGTGGCTATTGTAGTTGTTATTTACATGAGATATCTATGCGCTTAAATTTAAGGCGCTATGAGTTTCCAACTCTGCTGGCAAACAGATTGCTTCCCGGTGCCAAGAAAAAATAAAAGAGCTCTATTAAGTATTTGCAACAGCTAAATGATGCAAACACATGTACGTGAATAATGACATTCCGTTTAGGATTTCTGCTGCGTAATGCCTTATTTCTGCTCATCTCACGTTCTTAATCTGATATAAAATCCTATACTTCAACAACAATATAGGTACACTTTAGATTGACGCTTGAATGGACAAATATTGATTGTGAGCATAAACACACAGAACTTTCTGAATATTTTACTGTTTTGTCCTGAAGCATTCAGTTTTGGTAAATATAAAGTAGAAGTATCAAATTGCCCTCCAAATTATTTGACAAAGAATAAAAGTATATAGTTAAATTTTTCTTCTCCATGTAAAATTCCAAAATTGACATTTGGAAAGTTTGGCATTCCTAAGACATAAAAAATGTCCTATGCAGTATACACATTTGTTTAAGCCCTATTTTATTAGCAGTAATCTCGCTAGGGTGTGGGTTTATTTAGAGAAAATCAAAACTCACGTGGGATTTTACTATTACGCGATTAGAAAAAAAAGGGTATGAAAAATTAGAACCAATAAATACAATAACACATTGACTTACTATAATACTAAATGCCATTTTCATTTGACTATCCATTTGGGAAACAAATGGTGGTCACAGAGCGTGATTTATGGCAGACAGAAACTAAACATAAGAGAGGTGATAAAAATTGTGGAGATAAGCATCATAATTGGTTGAAATAGTCGTTCCGTAACGGTTTATTGGTCTAAAAGTAGTGTGTGGCAGCAAGAGTGAAATAAGTATTGTTAAATTAATATTATATATGCAACATTTTACCAGAAACTATCACGAAATACATCTTATTTTTACGTAAAGCTTCATAACTAGCCTTCTAAATTCGCTTGTGTGCCACAGCTGTAAGCTATAAATTACGTAATATATAAACACTATTAGTTTATGGATTGAATTTTTAAAAATGACTAAGTAAATGTATAAAATAATATGAATAATATACTAAGAATAAAAAAAAGAAAAATATATTAAAGTATTATTATTTTTTTCATCTGTAATTTGTTTTACTTTTCATAAATATTTTCTATGCCTGTTTGTTCCTCCTGGCTTTCATCTTTTTTCTCACTGAGTTTTGTATGAAAGCAAGCCTTCATCCTAAATTTTATTAGCATCGCTGCATTTTATTACCCAAGTCGTAATCCTTCGTAAACCTGCCAATAACTATTCGAATACTTGGCAGCGTTTCTTTTTGAAATACTGATGGGAACAAACAGAATACCTACCTCTGACTTTTTCAAGAAATAAAGCTCAATTCTAACCTAAGAGACGTAAATTCTATGGGAGCACCATAAAACAAACAATTCTAACATAAAAAATAACAAACGGTGAAGTTTAACGGCCGCCGACAGATGGCGAAAGTTCGCTTTCCACGTCAACAGCTCTGTCACGGACTGGGAGACAAACCATGAAGAATATTTTTCGCACCTCCTGCCCTGTATTCGAGCCAAGATAAGATAAAACTTCTTGTTTTTTTCTCTCCTTTGGCTGACTTTCAAAGTTCTTGTTTTTTTACTTTTTGTTCCACCCACATATAAAATACGAAACCTATTTTGTTACCCTAGTTCTAATCTAGGTGGTGTTTTTTACCCTTTCATTCTCCATGCACATAATATAAAAAGGCTGCAAGTAACTTTAACTTTGACAATTGGCAATCTCTATTGCTGCATATTTCGGTGGCTTATGTTTTTGTGTCAGCATAGCTTAAAATAAGCAAAAAAGAAAAAAACAATATTGATACCCCTTGTTACTTTCTCTATTACGTATAGTAAGTAGGGGAAGTATTGCATTCCATCCAAAAATTCGATACCGAGATTTCACCAGAAATACTTGTTTTGAAGCCTCCTGAAAAAAGTATTTTTAGAGAAAGGTCTGTGTGTATATGTGGATGTGTGTCTGTAAACAGTATAACTCAAAAACGAAATGTCGGATAAATACCAAACTTGGTATTTAGGTCCAGTATCTCTCAAAGATTCGACACGAGGATTTAAAAAAAGTCCCTCACTCCAGACTATCATTTACGAAAATTTTGATTTTCTCAAAAATGGCTCTAACGGTTTTGATTAAAATATCATATATTTAAGATATTTTCATGAGAAATAAAATGTATATCTTGAGTTCTCTTGGAATGTCCCCAAAAGTCCTCTTCTTTCTGAATGACTTTTCCATAACTGGTAAACCGTAAGTGATAGACATTTTTCTACACAGAAATGTAGATCTCATTAAAACACACAATTTATGTCATAGACTTTTTTGTCGAGTGAACCATTTCCGAGATATTCCTTGTTATTTGTTTGAATTCTCCAATACTTATACTTCTCAAATGGGAATTCGTTATTCATTTTTTATGCCCTGGACATGTAAAGAGAACGGAATGCTCCATATAGCAACCAGTTCTTAAAAGATTTGATTATCACTTAAAGCCTACCATATTCCTCTTTTACCTACAAGAAAATTAGCAATAAGATAGTTTCTGAAAATGTTTACCTGAATTAACATGAAGTAGATGAAGAATAAGCGTTTGTAAAAATAGTTTGTTCAAGAGCAGAGAAAGTCATGTGAGTGTAACACATCAGATTTTTTTAGTCTCAGTGCAAAATGTGTGTGTTACCACGGTGCTACTAAACTTCCATCAACTACCACAAATCAATCACCGTTTGTTTTACGCGGGGTCACCCCGTCTTTTACTCCAGGCTTTAGATTAGATTAGTATAAAGATGGAGTAGGGATATAAGCTCTAACAATGAAAGCTGGAGGTCGATTGTATTATTCTTTATCTGTGTTGTATCTACTTATATGGACCAGTACCTTTAACAAGGGATTGTGGACTATTAACTATACACTTTTCTGGGAGATGTACTGTTAAACCGTCATTTACAGGTATTACTCCAGGCTTAGTAGTAGAAAGCGAGAATTCGGCCCAATGATACTCAGTGCTTTAGTCAACTCAACTGTAATCTCGAAAAACCGTAACAAAAGATTTTAAACCCACTAATTGCTAATTTTTAAAAATATCCACCAATTTAGTTGAACATTTTTACAATAGTTTTGTTCAAAATAATTATAATAGATTCCTGGTCCTATGTATCTATCTTTCAAAGAAAATGGTTCTCCAAAAATGAAAATTGAGCTATATATGAAACTTCCCAGGCGATGAAAATTTGGGAATTCTAAACTTTTAAGTTTTGCAATCAAAGATTACACTTGATGAAATTAAAACGTTTTTTTAAACAAAATAAAGTCTGTAAGGCTTAATTTTTCTAAAACTCCATAATACATCCAAAGCTATACTTAATACCAAGAAAAGGCGCTTTAGATTTTCATCTTTTTACACAATGTATACTGAAAATTTGAAAGAAACTGAACAAAATTGCATTATGAGAGACATTTTAAGAGCAAAAATGTAAGAGAATAAGAATACGAAAAATAAATATTTAAAATTTCACTCACGTCCGTTTAAACCTCGCGTTTGGGCTCTAAATTATCATAAGGATAAAACCGGAATTTGTTTCTAGTTCTACTATGTTTGAAGATGTTTTCCGTGGAAATTTTAAAAAGGAAAATTTGTTGAAAGCTAAGTACCAAGTACCCTCAAGGACACAAGTATTTGTTATATGTTTAAAAGGAATATCTAAAATCATTGCAAAATGCTTGATAAAAACTGATACATAATATTATCAGTTGTTGGACTTAGTTACTTGTATCCAGGGCATTAAAGAGGACATTTTAGATTAACACACAAATAAATAGGTATATGTGATGTGCTACATTCACGTGACATTCTCTAACCATAGTGTTTTCTTTCTGTCTACTTCATATTAATAGAGAAAAACTTTTCCAGAAATGGTTTCATTACACGTTTTGTTGTAGATACAAAGGGATGTAGGAGATTAAAGTAGTAGTAAAATCTTTATATGCTGGCTTTGAAATTCCTTACTTTTTTCATGACATCGTAAGAAACAGCTGAAAGGTGAAAGCATTTCAAAAAATGACAAAGTATTGAAAAGTTCAAATAAATAACAACGAATATCTCGGAAATTGGTGAGCTACAAAAAAGTATTTGAAATAAAGTGTGATTTTTAGAGAGATCTACACTTTTATGTGGTTTTTGTCTATCTCTTACGGTTAGCATTGTAAAAACTATACAACATTCATTCGGAATGAAGAGGACTTCACAGGCTAGTACCATAAATTGTCATATAAATATCCTAAATGTGTGGCATTTTAATCAAAATTATTATAGCCATTTTTGAAAAAATAAAAAAAACAAGAAAAATATTTTCCATGCAAATGATACTTTAGGTGGGGATACTTTCTTGAAAATCTTCTTGTAGCACCTTTAAAGATACTGAAATTAAACACTAAGTTTGGTATGTGTGCCATATTTTGGTTATGAGTTATACTGTTTACATGAACATTTTATGAAAAAAGCTGCTGCTGGACTCGGGGGTCTCAAAACATGTATTTCCGGTGACATCTAGGTATCAAATACAATGCTGATTCTACTTATTATAAGTCGGAGCTAGCGAAAGTAAAAATTAAAACTATTTCCAGTGTTGTCAGTAATGACAAAAGGTGAGAAATTTTAATCCTCACTTCTAATTATGACTAGATTTAAAAGGACTTTCAAATAGATAAAGTATTGCCATTTAAAGCGATTTTAACAATGTTTTTAATTACCTAGCGTTAGTAATCTTGACGGAGAAAGTCTAACAATTGCTTCCCTCACTTCAGTGTAAGTGCTCAGAGTATGTATTCACTTATACAGTTATAAACGTATATCACAAGAATACAAAAACAATAAAAAGTAATTTTAGGCATTGTAAACGCATGTGCAAAGCTGAGCGAAGAACTGAATAAATGAGGATAGTTTCAATTAAAATGCTTTTGAAAATAAATACGCGTGGGGTTAGGTTAAATTAGCGTTTAATTTTATGGTCTCTTTTCTTATCCGTTAATCTGCTTTTTCAATATACAATTAGAAGAATCAAGCGATGTGGGCCGATGCGAGCAAAGTGAGCGTTGCTAATTAGGTTTTCTCGTCGTCTTCTTTTTTTTTCTTCCTTTCTTTCTAATCGACAAACATTCTAAATAGATTCTCGTTAAGTTAGTTAATTTTGTTTAGTTTGAAGGACCAGACTGTCGCGAACTGCAATAAATCACTGGTTAAATATAGCAGAAGATAAGATATTTCTAATTTTTCACTTCACAATAATCATGTCTTCCGAATATAGTTCATCTTACACATTGCAGTATTAATTAAAATTGTATTCTTCCAATCCAGGTTACATTAGAAGTGATTTCAAATTGAGCAATAGGTACGCAGTTATATGCAACATGGGTAAATCTGCAAGTAAGGTAAAGCTACGGACGAACGGAGGGGGGGGGGGCTCGAAACAGGGCGGAGCACCGCAAGTAGGCCACAACAGCCTTTTTTGCCTCTACACTGACCCTTGGGAGGGAGGGATAACGGGAGAGATCCGAAAGGCGACCAGATACAAATGGACGGGGTCCCTAAGGTTTCCAGATCGAATGCGCCCGACGCCGCTGGAACTCACCCACAAGCCCCTAACCCTCAGATGAACCCGCCTAAAATCGCCCGGAAGTGGGTTTTAACTGAGCAGTCTCGCAACAACACCAGGGAAGAAACCTCTACAAAGTGCACAGCCACCGTCCAGCCGCAACCCACCGAACGCCGACCTACAACCCTGTAACAGATAACAAGGAATGATGGGTACAGGATGTGAGGGGCAGGAAAGTCGTGGTAGAAGATGAACCACTGCAGCATTTGCCTGCCGACCCGGGGAAACCACGAAAAGCCATGGGTCAGTGTGGGCGGTCGCCAGAAATCGAACCGGGACCTCCCAGATGCGAGTCTCACGCGTTACAGCGGCGTCACCTCTCTCGGTATGCAACATGAGTAAACAAGGTTCAAATGTTTGTCGGAAGTAGAGAGGAGTAAATTTAGATGTTGCAGTGACGACTCCTTGAAGAGGAAAATAAAAGAAGAATCGCAAACCTCGACGGCAGCTTTCGTCGCGCTTGTATTTGGAATCAACTTATACAGTGTAGAATATTTCGAAAACGACGAACCTAAAAAATCTATTTCACAAAATTGTATATTTTAATGAGCTTTACATTTTTTTCCTGAAGTAATTATGTCTATCTCTAATGGTTTATTAGTTATATATAACTCAACCATAATGAAGAAATGATTCCGGAATTTTGCTTCGGTTTGAAAAGACGAATTTCAGATAGCCCTCGGCTCCAAGATCCCCGGGCTCATGTGTGAGTCCATTAATTTCATTATGCGGTAATTAAGCAGTAAAACGAGAATTAAAAGCAAATAATTATTATTTGATCCCAGTCTGCTGAACTGTATTACCATTTGAGCTTAAAAGACACATTCATTTTTAAGGTGTAAGGTAATTCATTAAATAATCTTCTATTACTCGTTCTTAGGAGATGTTTTAAGGTGGCATCCATAAAAATGTTCATAAAATAATAAAGGTAAGTGGGGTTACATTCAACCAGTATTTTCAGTGGATTTTATTTTCGCAGGCCAAAATAATTCCATTAACAATTCACGAATTTAGTTTTCTCTGCCTTCGGAATGAATTAAAGCTAATTTCAAAAGTATGCGACACAGTGTTCCTTTTCTCACAGATAAGAACAGGAAGACAAATTGCACATTTTCTCAAGCAGACGTAAATTATTTTCACCTCGTGGCTCTGTAGCATTTCATTAGCAAGCAGCTGTGTATTAATCTTAACATTCTTGGTCAGCTAAACGCCTGAAGTTATTTTTCTTGTTTCATTGGACGAAATCAGAATGGTCGCAGATAATAAATGTTGTCAGTTGCGTAACATTTTTGTTAAGTACTCCTTTGAAGTCGCGAGGAATTAAGAGTTGGCTCAAAGCCAGTCCCTGACGCTTAATGAGGCCTCGTTGCATCTCCTATTTTCTGCGGTAAATTAGGTCAAGAGACGGTGCATGTCTTGGCGACAACTGCCTTCTAGAACATCTTGAAGGATCCGATACATTCCCCTGGTGTTCAAAATACAGCTCACCATGTTACGCAACAAAAGACAGGGTTTTGGAACCTATTATATCGATACGTTTTAATATAGCACTGGGTAGTAATTCGGTTTCTCCTTGAAAAGATGTGTTGAACAGAACTACAGGGTGCTTTTCCGCAAAGTACATAAAATGTCATTAAAACAAAAGGCAGATGCAAACGCCTCAAATTACTAGAAATTGTAAATTAAAGATACAGTTATTAAAGAATGTGTGTGTTTTATATGACATACACAATAAAAAAATCTGATATGATATATTCATATAACTTTCTGTACTCTCTATTATTGGCTACACAAATTATTCTTGCCAAGCTTATTTTTTTATCTAGTACATTTTAATTCAAATAAACCTTTTCAGAAATAGCTAGGTTACACATTTCGTCATAAATATAAGGGGAACAGCGACAGTCAAATGTATAAGAATTGTTTTTTGCTTTTACTTTCCCTACTACGTATAGTAAGTAGGGGAAGTATTGTATTCCACCCAAAAATTCGATACCGAGATTTCACCGGAAATACATGTTTTGAGACTCCCTGAATCCAAAAAAAGCATTTTTGGAAACATCCGTGTGTGTGTGTGTGTGTCTGTCTGTGAACATCATAACTCAGAAACGAACAGTCGGATAATCACCAAACTTGATATTTAGGTTCAGTATCTTCCAAGGATGCGACACGAAGGTTTTCAAGAAAATCCCCCCACCCCAGAGTACCCTTTAAATGGAACATTTTTCGAAAATTTTAATTTTCTCAAAAATGGCTCTAACGATTTTGATTAAAATGTTATATGTTTAAGATATTTTTATGACAAATAAAATGTATATCTTGAATTTCCTGGGAATGTCTCCAAAAGTATTCTTTATTGTGAATGACTTTTGCATAACTGATAAACAATAAGAGATAGACAAAATTTTGCTGCACAAAAAATGTAGATCGCGTTAAAATACACAATTTATGTCATATACATTTTTTTGTTGAGTGAACCATTTTCGAGATATTACTTGTTATTCCCTTAAATTTTTCAATACTTATTTTCTAAAATGGGAATTCGTTATTCATTTTTTTGTCTTGGATATGCAAAGAGTATTAATCTGTGGGAAAGGGAATTGTGCTGCACCTAGCAACCAGCTATTAAGAGATATGTATGTGCTTAAAGGCTACTGTATTTCCAAATTGCCCTTGTAAATATACATTTCCCTTACATCTACAAGAAAATTAGCAATAAGATAGACTCTGCAAATGTTTATCTCGATTAACATGAAGTAGATGGAGAATAAGCGTTTGTATAAATAGTTTGTACAAGAATAGAGAAAGTCATGTGAGTGTAACACATCAGATTTTTTTTTCTTTTTTTCCTTATGGACGACGCTCTTTAACTGCTGTGGTCCTTAGCGCCCCATTCTATATTGGACGTGAAAGAGCGGTAATTTTGCTCAGAGGTCTCTCTATCAGGCTTGAGGTTCTTTTACGTGCCGTAAATCTACGACACGGGACCACCGGCTTTAGTTCACTTTCGAGGGAAGCCATGCTAAGGATTTTTACGCCCGAAAAAATCCATCGTCCTCCGCCGGGTTTGAACCCGCGATCTCGGGAACTAGAGGCTACCATACTAACCACTATACCACGGAGAACGACGTTTAAGAACTGAACGCTATATGCTGGCCTTACAGCTCCATACTGAATGTTGAAAGAACTTTTAAGAGAATGACCAAGAAATGAACAATTCGAACCTTTGATAACGGATATCTCTGAAACGGCTTATGCCAAACAAATCTTATTTGAAATAAATGTTGTGTTTTAGAAAGATCTACATTTTTTGTGTAGTACGTTTTCATCTATCGTTTAAGTTTACCAGTTATATACAAGATTATACAAAATTCCCTCTAATGATAAGGACTTCATAGGCTATTCCCCGAAAATTCAAGATATACATTGTATTAATCATGTAAAAATCTTTAATATATAGTATTTTAATCAAAAACGTTAAAGCCATTTTTTAGAAAATTAAAATTTTCGAAAAATTTTTCATGCAAAAGGAGTTTGGGATAGGGGGATTTTGTTTAAAATCTTTGTGTTGCATCCCTGAAAGTATTGAACCTAAGTACCAAGTTTGGTATTTTTCGTTTTTGAGTTATGCTGTTTACAGACAGACACACAGGCAGATAGGTAGACACACACAAGGACGTGTTTCCAAAAATGTTTTATTTGGATTCAGGGCGCCTCAAAACACATATTTCCGGTGAAACCTCAGTATTGAATGTTTGGGTGGAAAGTAATACCTCCCCTACTTATTATACGTAGTAGAGAAAGTAAAAAGTAAAACTCGGATGAGATGTCAGTTAAAAACCAGAAGATTATGTAGAAATTTAGAATCACGTATTATTTGAAGCTTAGGATAAACTATATTTCGGTTCCTCAGAAACTAGCCCGAAACATAGCTAATTCCTTGCCTTAAATAACACTCACTGTAAAGCGCTGTTCTTTCCGATGGACATAGGCTATAAGATAGCTTCTAGTGTCAATTATAAATTACTAAAATTAAAACAATTGGTTTTAAAATATTGGCAATTAGAATACGAACTCGTAGTCATTAAAGAATATACTTGAGCAAATCGCTGCGACTTTTCTTTGAGAATGTAAAATAAGGCAAAAACAGACCCTTCATATAGATGGTGACGACAGCAACTGAGAAAACAGAAGGTATAACATACAAAACACTATCGGATCTGCTTATAATGGTACGATGCTTTTGAGTACTTATGCCAAAACTTTTGACAACCCTGAAGGTTTACTGTATCTCGTCGGTATATTTCTCATAGAATTTATCTTCAAGGCGTGATAAATAATTATATATAAATGTAAAGTTGTGTTTAGAGTAACATAATAAATTTCTTAACCGATATTTATAACTAACAACTGGGAAGGTTATTTTTGTCGATGATTATAGACTATGTGTGATTTCCAACACGTTTAAATTATTATCCTGGGGATAAATCTTTATAATAATCAATTTCGCCATATTTCGTTGTATATTGATGTTTTGGAATTAGTGTATTAAACTAAGTCTTATACCATTAAATAATTAGGGACCAAACAAAAGGTACGGACATTTATAATTTCACACGCTCTTATTACACAAAAAATTACTAGATCATCCCGACAATAAAATGTTTTCACTACCAAGAGGTACTTACAGTTCATTTCCAGAACTTGAAAGACTGTAGGGGAGAGGATAGGGAAAATAGAAATACAACCCCGTCAATATTTCATACCCATATCCGTGAATTTCCGTTTTGTCAGTTATTAACAGGCAGAGGGGTTTTAGTAGGTAAAGAGAGCAATCGTGTTACCACACGGAATATAGGCGACGTCAAATATTGTGACGAACACACTCCTTTCCAACCCAAGAGACGGTTTCATTGCGACTGTTCCATTTATTCGATGCGTATATGGAACAGTGGAGAACTGTGAAAATATGCCTAAAGCAAAGAAGAGTTCATACATAAAAACATCAAATAAACATCGTTTGTAGCGGAATTTGGCGTGGAATACTGCAGCACAAATGACAAAACCATCAGATGTAATATTAGAGCTCAATGGACGTTTACATCATGTTAAACAACCTGCATTTCAATGAAACACAAGCAAAACGTGACATTATTAGACAGGAAAAATGAAAGAAATAGACTTTTAACCTTCTCAGTTCCAAAATATGGATCAGAAGTTTTTGAGGATCTGTGCCATACGCTAATAAGAGTGGATATTGCTTTAGAAAATTTACAGTTTTCGATGTGAAAGAAAGACAATGTAACTGAGATTTCTGCACATTATAGCTTTAACTAAATCATGAGGTAACTTTAATGCACACTACCACTATCAAGAGCTACACATACCTAAACTACTATATTACTTTCTCTACTACATATAGTAAGTAGGGGAAGTATTGCATTCCACTCAAAAATTCGATATCGAGATTTTACCGGAAATACGTGTTTCGAGGCCCCCTGAATCCAAAACAAGCGCTTTCGGAAAAAGATCTGCGTGGGTGCCTGCCTATGTGTCTGTAAACGGCATAACTCAAAAACATAAAGTTGGATAAATAACAAACTTGGTATTTAGGTTCAGTATCTTTCAAAGATGCGACACGAAGATTTTCAAGAAAATTCCCCTACTCCATACTACCCTTTACACGCAATATTTGTTGAACATTTTGATTTCCTCAAAAATGGCTCTAACGACTTTGATTAAAATATCATATATTTAAGATATTTTCATGACAAATAAAATGTACATCTTGAATTTTCTGAGAATGTCCCCAAAAAACCCCTTCTTTCTGAATGGCGTTTGCATAACTGGTAAACCGTTAAATAAAATTTTTCTACACACAAAACGTAAAGCTTGTTAAAACATACAATTTATGTCTAATACATTTGTTTGTGGAGTGAATCATTTCCGAGATACTCCTTGTTATTTGTTTGAATTTCCCAATATTTATATTTTTCTCAAATGGGAATTCGTTATTTGTTTTTCTATGTCCTGAATATGCAAAGAGAATGGAATGCCCCACATAGCAACCAGCTCTTAAAAGATTTGACTATCGCTTAAAGCCTACCATATTCCCCTTGCATCTACAAGAAAATTAGCAATAAGATTAACATCTCGATTAACATGAAGTAGATGGGGAATAAGCGTTTGTAAAAATAGTTTGTACAAGAGAAGAGAAAGTCATGTGAGTGTAACACATCAAGATTTTTATTTTCTAATACTCCTTATTTCTGGCCTATCTGCTATCGAAGTAGGGTGCACTGCCTTCAAACTGTACATAATATTTTGTTTACAGAGAGCACTGCAAGGTCACAAGCGCTTCCACCTTCTCTCGCCACCAACTTGATGCTTTACTTACTAAAACCCCTCTGCCTGGTTATTAAGAATATAACAGGGATTTTACGAAATTACAATTACAAGGGATAAAGATAGAATGTTTACCATTAAAAAATATAGATTAAAAGAGAGACAGGAGGATAGGAGGGACAAATAAAACGAAACCGTCATTCGAGGTTTAAGCAACCAAAGGTGCAACGCTGGTAAGACAGATTTTATATTAATTAAACTACCTAAATTTATATCGAAATATTGGAATTCGAAAAGACAAAAGAAAACACTATGAAGAATATTTTTCCATTCTTGCCTCTGCTTTTAATGCACCAGATTGGCCCAATTAAGCTGTGCGTTTTGAGAAGCAGACTATTCCGAAAGACATTTAAGCATGCCCAAATGTTTTAAAGTGGCCTTATTCTTCAACGGCAGTTCAACAACTGTTCGACAATGCGTAAATATGTTAGCTCACTTTAATCCAATGCACGCAGCATGAGATTGTTAAAATATATTATCAGAAATTAAACCGGCTTTATTACGATGCAGAAAATTTAAACTGACATAAGTGTTGATTCAGCACAAACACCCTTGTTCGGTGACTGCTCCGTCATAAATGCGTATACTAGAATAATAAGAAGGTAACAAAAATGTATTAAAACGGTCTCTAGTAGTTACAACCGGTGCGTTAGGCAAGTCATATACAATAGCTATAATACTAGAAAAATGAGATAGTTTTGATCTCCCTGTTTAGAAATCAGATGTACAAAACTGTAATTATTTGCCTTTATTCACTTCCAAAATGATTTGATATCATACTTAGTTACCTACATTATTTATCCATTTAATTCGCTGAATATATTGTGCTTTCTCTTCTTGCCTAGCCGCTAATAGTTTGGCATAATATTATGTACATAGTAGTACAAGTCCCAGGATCGAAAAACTCAAAGTTAGATGCCTAACTAATTATAGTACCTAATGGACACACAATATGACGAAAGCCGTGATTTTGAAACCTACTTTAGCTACCCGTTTCTTCAGTGATATGTATACAACAAAAATGTAAAGAATTCATCCATGATAATCATAAATAAAACTTTTTTTATCGATATACTTTGTACTTTTTTAATTAACTTAAAACACCATTGTTTCTGTTTTTTCTGTCTTACACGCTTTTTGTTTTTCCCCTATTTCATTTTCTGAATGCTATGATTATTCTGTTTAAGCATGTTTTTAGTACATTGCAAACATTTACGCAGACATAAAAGCCCATGCCAGAGGCTGGACTCGAATACGCTCTCTAGCCAGCGTGACCATGAAGACACGTTCAAACTGTGTTCTTCTTCGTTGTATCAGAATGTAAACGTTATAGCACTTCACACAAAGGTTGTGCAAAGAGTAGGCAATGTTTCTAATTTAACAATAATTCCCGCATTTTATCCATGATTCCAACCCTGAACCGCTTGATTTACAAGCCAGTAGATCGCAGAGTCAGTGGTGTTCGACTAAAGGTCGAATCTAATCCCACCGCACAAATATCTAAATATAAATGCAGGGCTCTGACTGAACTGTCATATTGCAGCCTGTCACGTCCTTTGTGATGCGGCAAGCCTTTTTACGGAAAAAAATGCGCCTAAATGGAACAGCCGTATACCTACCAATGAATTCAGAAAGTATTTAATCCGGTTTAAAAAAATTCTAGCAGCCAAATTGGCAGGGAAAATTCTCATTTATAATATGCAGAAAGAACAGACGTTTTAAAATGTCCGTGTTCCGCCGCTTTTTTCATATTTCATTTATTGGTTTGTTGAAAATTGCCACCATTTTTCAAAATTTCCAGGCGTGTTGTTAAAAACATATTTTCTCTGTTTAATAGAACACAGAGCGGAATGTAAGGCGGTAACATCTATGGCTCGCGTCGTGTGCTCCGGGTTCAAACACCCGGAGCCGACCAATCTGATCGAAGGTTCTTTTTTTTCGCTTTTCCTCGATCACTAAGCGAATGCTGGGTTGGATAATTTGATCCGCGTATTTTATATCACCCCTTTCATCACTACATTCATCTTATTCTTCACCGCCATACTAGGCATCGGGCTGATCAACCATTCTGGATATGCTATAATCCAGAGTTTGCTTTCTCCTCGACAGGCTACGACCCAAGGCATTGGCTTATAAGTCCTAGGGGATGTAAGTTCTACACCGAAGAGGGTAATCACTTGAGGAAGAAGAAGAAGTAGTTTAGTAGACCAGTCTTTTATATAATATTTGTCAATGCCATTGATAGATTATTTAAACTGATGGAAAAATACTTTTTGAGGTAGTAAAAACTAAGGTGTTAAGGAGGAAGTTCAGAAAAATAACTGATAAATAATTCTTAACTTCGATTATGTTTTACCTCCGTCAGGTCAAAACCAATTTTCACTGCAGTTTCAGCTGTGCCAGAAATTTTCTAATACATGTAGAATCATTCTTAAACATGGCACAATAGACAATTTAAATGCAAATTTTATAAAATGGAAGTTCTTGAAAAATGTCGGGACATGTAAATTGTTTGTTATTTCTACATAATAAAAGCGATAATTTTCCCTGATTAATTTTGCTGCTAGAAAGTTTTAAAGTAGGACGAATATTTCTGAAATCACTGTATATTAATGTTACCGATATGGTAAAATATTTTAGACAAAACTTTAATGACAAATGGTAAGGTAATGAACTTTCTTTTAATTTCAGAACGATCAAGTAATTATATTACTTAAAAAAACAATTATAAGAGGATATGAACTGCGTAAAGTAACCAAGCAGTAAAATTAAGTAGGTATATCAGTTCAAAAAATAGCATACACTGCATTTATTGCAAATCATCAAAAAAGTACAACAGTTGTAGTTCGCTAGAAGTTAATTGAACACGTGACATTTTGTTTCATCTGTAATTTCACGTTTTTTTCGTCTCCTAACCAGTAAGTACGTCAAATTGAACTTTTCCGTACTCCAACACTAACATATGAATGCTTGGTCCTGCAATGAACAAACATATGACTGCGTCTATGTCCAACACGATTTGCAGTAAAGTATTTAACCAATATACAAAGTATTTCGATATACTATGAAACAAAATATTGTACGTAACTGCAGGAAAGCGAGTTTTTTTCAGGACTCATTTCAATATTTCGAAACAAACATCTTACTCGTCCTGAAAAAGCTCAGTTTCTTATACATTTACTATAGTTTCATGTTCGTGACATAGCGGCATGATATGGAAATGAAGTTAGGAATATTTCATTACATTAATATAATGTTTAAAAACTGAACAAGAGAAAGGTTCTCTCTAAGAGAAGAGGCGATGATGTTAAGAAGGAATGAAAAATGCATAATTGATGTGAAACGTTGGAGACAACCAAAAGGATTTCAACAATAACTGTCAGTTTGATTTCTTTTACGTGCTCGAAAGCCTCTGAATTGCAAGCTGGTAACGTTATGGTGTTGTATTTCAAGAAACTGTGTCTGTTGACATTAACCATATATAGGTGTACTCCTAATGTTTCTTTATTCCCCTCCTCCTGATATCCAACTACTTTTGTGAAAATTTCTCCTGTGTTTTCCCATAAGGAAGCAAGGAACAAATCGTAATAATATCCAGTAAAAAGAATCACTGAAGTGATTATACTAGTGAGTTCACTGTTTTATCTCCTGTGAAGAGCAGATTCATTCATAATAATAGAGCATTATTAGTTGAAAGTCTTATAACAAAATCGTGTTTCTCACAAATTATATCACATCTAAAATTGGGAGATGAAATGTTATGAAATCAAAGTGTTTATCTTTGAACGTGCTTATTGAGAAATGGATTCGCTTCTCCAACCAAGGATTTTGAAATATGCAAATTAATTTTGAGGTTATGCTTTTCGAAATATATGAATTAATCTTATACAGTGCACATTAAAAATTACAATGTGTATTTTAACAGCCAAATTTTGCTTAATGACAGAGAATAATTGTTTTACAAACACACATATTTGTTTACTGACCATATTCCATTCATTTTCCAGAATTGCAGCTTTAGTAATGTGGCGCAAACTACAGCTGATTGTATCCAGTGTCTGTGCGTCTGGATTGCTTCATAACTGTCTGTTGAACTAAGTCACTAAAACCTAAAAATACTCCCACCTCGGTGCATATGACTAATACATTCTTGATGTCTGCGCGCCTACGACGCAGGCAACCTCTCGTACGAAAGAGAGTGCGCGTTGCATAAGCTTATCGCTGCCCGCTATTCATGTCAACCTAACTTCAGTTTCGCTTTTGTTTTCTTTCTCTCTTACCTATAGTACGTAGGGAATTACTGTACGATATCACTATTTCACCAGAAATACATGTTTTGATGGTGTGAAACCATAAAAAGCGTTTTATAATAAGATCCGGTGCGCGCGCGTAACTAAAACAAAAGTCGGATAAATATCAAATTTCGTGCTTGAGTCAAGGCACTATTTAAGCAATCAAGCCGAATATCTTCAGAAAATACCCATTACATTACATTCTTTTTCTCAAATCTGACTCTTCACGATTTTGATTAAAATATAACATATTTGACATGTTAATGTTACAAATTAATGTTTAACCTGAATTTTCTGTGAGCAACCCATGAAGTTATCTTCATACTAATTAGATTTTGTATAATTTTATTTAACTGTGAATGTTTAGGAGATAGACAAAACCTTACTGGCGGAAAAATGTAGAACACGTTTTGCATCGAATACATATTTTCGTAGCGTTAGTCATTCCCAAAATATTTCATATTGCAAGGTTACTTTTTCTCAAGTGCATCTGACGGACATGATACATTTTTTATTATTTCCATTGCTACCAACAACTAAACATTTGAATGCTGTTTTAATGATGTATGAAACTAAACACTTAGTTGAAATAATTTTTAGCTAAAGCAGCTGAATAACGTGTGGGTGGAAGAATCACTTTTATGTTAATATAATATGCAACGGATATGTATGAATTCGTCATGGGTAGAGAAGGTCGTTTAAGTGTTACCATTTGAATTTTATAATTGATGTTCTTCCTGGTTGTTTTCTTGTTTTGCCTTATACAAGCACACATTTACACAAACTTAAACTTGTCAGCACTTGCGCTCAGAGTACTTTAACGAGCACGTCCACGTGTTGTTACTTTTTCGGGTGTAAAAATCCTTAGCATGGCTTCCTTTGGAAGGGAAGTAAAGCTGGTGGTCTCCTGTCGTAGATTTACGACACGTAAAACAACCTCAAGCCTGATAAAGAGGCCTCTGAGCACAATTATCGGTCTTTCCCGCCCAATATAGAATGGGACGTTAAGGACCACAGCAGTTAAAGAGTGTCCATAAATAAAACTCAATTTTTCGCTCATATATGATCTTGATTTTATTTTATTGTGCACTCTTAATGAAGGTTGGAGATATTATCTCGAACAAAGGTCTTGCCGATTTTAACAACAGTCTTTCGTTCAAACGTCTATACTTTGGAAATGTATGTAATATAATTTTATTAGTTATTTATTATAAGCAGCATTTTTATTAAGTGTGGCAGTTTTATTATTCTTAAGTCTCCTGATATTTCTCAGTTTAACTGTTTTTAACTGTTTCTTCTCTTCTATCCTCATCTGGAGAACAGAAAATTATCTATTTTGTTCGACACAAACGTCCGACATCAATAAAACAGGGCTCGCAATCGAAAATAAACAAAGCAATAAAATACAATTTAAAAAATAGGACTGTCTTTTTTATGACAAATACCAAATAATACAGATATAAACACCACGTTTGGTATCTAAATAATGCATCTTACAAAGGCATTGCGAACAAGTTCAGGAAATTTCAACATCCAGTTAAAAAGCACCACCGGAGAAGAAAAATATAAATGAAATAAGAAAATTAACAAATGTTAGCTACTGTATCGCACAAACAAAAATAATTCGCACCATTTCGTCATGAATACAATTTGGAGAACAAGTTTCTCTTCACATGTTCCCATCATTAATTAGCATTCGGAGGAAACACCGTTTATCATTCCAGCAGCATATTCGTGGTAAAATAACCGTAAACACAAGAATCCCAAATAAGGCTGCTCATAATTTTTGTGTTTCGATGAACTATACACGTCATATTCTTTGCGAAGGAGTTCTTGTATGACTCATTCTTGTATCCTGACGTAGGGCAGGAAATTTCTTTGTATATGAGTCACAGAGAGCTTAGACACCTCGCTACACGCAGTGGAGCCATGGCATTACGCAACCCACTTATAGAAAGTTTATTTATTGTACTATGCCATACTGATATATTTTCTAGGTAAAGTCATTAACTTTCATTATATATTATGTTGCTGATGACTTATACAACTGCAATGAATGCGGCGCTTCGGTAGATGAAAAAGTATGGGTGGATTATATCCCTTTGTTGGTTTCTACTTGTAGACAAATTGTGGGAACTGTATTATAATGTTTATTTAAACCCTGAATGTCAAAATGCCCGATACCGTATTCACTGATAAAAGAAAGTTGATTTGTGTTATTCAATGTCTTATTAACCTATTCAGTCTCACAATTCTAAAAAACGTGAAAGTACAAATAGCAAAAATTGTATGTGTTACAATCACAATGCATTCTCTACCCACTATTATTTATTTGCATAGCCGTTATACAAATCATTAATAAAATGTTTGTTTTTTCTGTCTAATTCCTGTTAAATATGTTAATGTTGCAAGAAATTCTGCCAGTAGGAAGAAACACAAAAAAGATGTCGAGGTCGTTAAAACACAAAAGTTATGGCAAATAAGTTATTTGTTGTACTAACAATTTCCGAGATATTCTTTATTATTGGTTTTGAGTTTTCAAGTGCTATTCATTATTTTCTCGTGGTCATGTAAGGAACATGGAATTTCAAAGTCGTAAGGTTTGACTATCTCTTCAGCCTACTGTATTCCTCTTGTACCTATAACAAAATGTGTAATAAACATATTTCTATAAATGTTTAACATGAAGTAGGTAGAACAATAAGCTTTTGTAAAATAGTTTGCAGATAAATGGTTAGAGAAAGTGATGTCAATGTAACACAGAGTTTTGTTATACATAGTTATTTAAATTTTGTTTTATGAGTTTTTCGGTATTTAAATATTAGTAGAATAGATTATGATACTACAACTTTTAGCACACAAGTTCTCCTTATAATATTTATCGCAGCCCTGCATACTTCGTTACGCCCCCTTTTTGTTTATGTAGCTTTAAGCTTGGGAAGCAAATTCTCAATCATTGAAGTTATCTTTAAGCAGGGATCGATCCCTTTTTGTAGGGGTTTTCAATAAATTCCTAAAGATATCACTTAATCATGGTAGCCTGTTTTGGTTTGATTTCAGATATGATTGGTTGCTCTGATCATCACATTGAAAAGTAAATAAAACGGAAGTTCTGATAGTTTTTTTTTCTTAAGCTTAATTTTTCCTATTACCGATGTGATTTTTACAGTTACTAAGAAAGCTATGAGGCTGAATATTTTACACTTGATTAATATTATTGTACTCTATACAACGCGCTTTACATTTTTATTTGATCATAGAAAAACGTTTAAAAATGGCTTGTTATAAGATTTTCAGAAAAAAATGTTATACAGTTTAATTTAAAAATAACAGTATTATTAAACAATTCTAAATGTTTTTAAACCTTTGTACCTCTAAGACTTTAATAAACAAATAATAAATTTTAACCACCTCTGAAAAAATGGACCTTAAGTTTAGAAATCTAATATTGCTAGCACAGAATTCCTTTGAACTGCAGAATGCTGTGTGCAAATATAAGAAGAATAGCAAAATTTTTACAGTCAAATTTATAGTATTAATATTTAATCCTATAATATAGAAACAGATGCATGCTCCATAATTTTTTTCCATAACGATTAAGGCAAACTGAAACACAGCATCTAAAACTGGAGGTTTTAGTGATCTTTAAAATGTTCACACTAAGTAGGTAGTTCATATTGGAAACCCTCCCTCCATTCTTGTTATATAATATATATAGTATATCTTCTGTTTTATAGGAGCATACATTGATAAAGAAGTACCCTGAACGAGGCAATATTTCAAGTGGGGTTCAATTTAAAACCTTTATAGAATAGTGTAATAGAAATACACAAACATAAACGAGGGGACTGCAGCGCTAAAATTAAAACACTTGCCTGTGTTGAGTGGATTGGTTCGTTTCTTTAACTGGGTTTGGAAACTATTATTTATTTCCCTATTGTACAGTGGTTACATGGTATAAACATTCAATTATTTTCGGAGCATGTCGTGATTATAATTAGAGACAGCAACCTTTACAGAGATAAACTTAAAAGCGAAGTTTAAGTGCCGTTGATTTGTTAGAATTTTATTTTGTAAGATAATTCCAATGAAAACAAAAAGAGCGTGAACTTAATGGAAAGAGTTTTAGAACTTTTCAGGCAATAGAATCAAGCGAACGAAAGTAAGAGAAAAGTACGTCACTAGCACGATTTTGAGCACCGCGATTTAATACCAGCACAGTACAATTATCAGTGAGTTAGTTCATTGGCCGAAGGGCATTCATATGGAAATATCGTCTACAGTACAAGTGGTGATACTTTCATGTACAAGTACTGAGAGTGATGAAATTTTGTTTGCCATAACAAATATGAGAAATTAGTTTAGTGTAATTCTACCAGTTTTCGGCAAGATAGTTTGAATATGAACGCTTTTGACCTTCAATTTTGTTGAATACATACTGAGCATTGCTCGGCAAACGAATTAATTAGAGACAACACTTTACAAAACTAAAAGCAGGAGCAGATTAATACAATACCGTTACTTAATCAAGCAACAAAGAGCTTATTTACTGAGTAAAAGATGTTCGCATGAAGTTATGTGTACATTTAGAATTTTCTTAAATGATTTCACGATTAAAACAAAGCATGTTAACATTAGAGGGAATAAATTACTTAAAAGTAATAAAATTCTAATTAAAACTTAACCTTTAAGTAGAGATACAGCAAGCTTCTGTAACTATTGCTTTCGCCGTCCTCTAGAAAACAAAGAAACTGTTGGAGAAGGCTGTAATAGCTCTATTGATGCAGTTTTGTGATTAAAACAGATTATAGCAGGGTATATTGACCCACTTTTAAGCCTAAATATTTAACCAATTATCAAGGAACACTCAATGCAACCATTAAAGTAGGTATTTAATAAAACATATATCAAAAGCGCTGCAATTTTCAATAGCAGGGAGAAGTTTTATAACATTAAAACTGCACTTTTCTGGTCGATCTTCCCATGTCGTCGTTTAGAAATGCCTCCTAATCGGAATAGTCACTGCAACAAAGCATTTCTTCCAAACGATTGCAGACAAAAAGAATAGGTGCGTTGTTTCCGTTACGATGCACATGTCGTTTTGACGTCACTAACATTTATACGATATCCATGTAACAATACGGCTCTACTTACCATTGTTGAGAGCACGTGAGATGCAAACGAAGCGCTTCTCACAAGTACTTGGTACACAATGGAAAGTGTACCAAACTTGGCCTGTATTAATGTCCTCGGTTGTAGTCGATTTCAGGTTTATCCCAACATATCAAAAATATAAAAGTAATGGTATCATGGTTGGTGGGAGGCGGTATTGCTATTGGTTACCACGCCTGCGAAACAGGACCAATGGGCTGGGTTTTCGTCAACTTGAAAACAGTAGTGAACCCGTTTGTTCAGGGTGGGGATTCTTGTTGCCGTCGTTTGCAACAAGAGGTATACACGCGAGTATTTTTGGGTCGCGTGTTAGACGCGTCTTAGTAACGCCACTGCGTCGCCGTCTTTTGTTTTTTGTTACAACCGCCCTCTCACCACGGATTTCCTTTTTCCTACCGCCACGATGACAGTATCGCAACGTCAACTCCTAAACTCGCCGGACGATTTGCTCCAAACTTTGTGTTGATGAATGTGATTTCTTATCATAATCCATCCACTTACCATCTTGAAACATATGACTATTCTTGCCCATACTTCTAAATTGCTTATAGAATATTCCACCTAACCTCAATTCCGCAAACAACCATTGAAACATGCAAATTCCGGTATTACAATGCAGCAAGGATGTGGAACAGAAAATTCCAAATTATTACTGTGTAATGTATTTATAATTCGCATTATTTATGCTTGATTATTTTAAATTTATCTTATCGTGGGTGTGGCTCTTGAAAAGGTTGCCAGATCTTCGGGCGCCGCCCGGAATGTCCGGGATTAGATTGCTCTTTCCTGCCGACAGGAAATCCTTGGCTCGGGAAAATTTCTTTTGAATTGAAATAATAATAACTCATGTAAAGGGTGTTTCAATGAAATAACATTTATAAAACAATATTTGTTAAATATTAAAGAAAATAAAAAATATAGAAAATTAATATCAATAACACGCTATTTTGTATTATAAAAATCATTATTTAATTTTTACTTTCTCTACTACGTATAGTAAGTAGGGGAAGTATTGTGTTCCACCCAAAAATTCGATACCGAGATTTCACCGGAAATACATGTTTTCAGGCCCCCTGAATCCAAAAAAGCATTTTTGGAAACATGTCCGTGTGTGTGTCTGTGTGTCTGTCTGTGAACAGCATAACTCAGAAACGAACAGTCGGATAAATACCAAACTTGGTATTTAGGTTCAGTATCTTCCAGAAATGCGACACGAAGGTTTTCAAGAAAATCCCCCACCCCAGATTACCCTTTAAATCGAAGATTTTTCGAAAATTTTATATTTCTCCAAAATGGCTCTAACGATTTTGATTAAAGTGTCATATGTTTAAGATATTTTCATGACAAATGAAATGTATATCTCGAATTTTCTGGGAATGTCTCCAAAAGTATTCTTCATTGTGAACTTTTGCATAACTGGTAAACCGTAAGAGATAGACAAAATTTTACTACACAAAAATGTAGATCGCGTTAAAATACACAATTTATGTCATATACATTTTTTTGTTGAGTGAACCATTTTCGAGATATTTCTAGTTATTCCCTTAAATTTTTCAATACTTATTTTCTCAAATGGGAATTCGTTATTCATTTTTTTGTCTTGGATATGCAAAGAGTATTAATCTGTGGCAAAGGGAATGGTGCTGCACCTAGCAATCAGCTATTAAGAGATATGTATGTGCTTAAAGGCTACTGTATTTCTATATTGCCCTTGTAAATATATATTCCCCTTAAATCTACAAGAAAATTAGCAATAAGATAGACTCTGCAAATGTTTATCTCGATTAACATGAAGTAGATGGAGAATAAGCGTTTGTAAAAATAGCTTGTACAAGAGTAGAGAAAGTCATGTGAGTGTAACACGTCAGATTTTTTTAAGATTATGTCCTTCAAATGGCCTCCATTTCTGCAATGACATTCCCCCAGCCTCCTATGCAGATCATAAAATAAATGTTATAACTTTCAATACGAATAGCAGAATTTTCTCTCCGAATCCTTTCCTTCAGTTCTTGAAGGTTTTGAAAACAAGTTGAACGTTCCTGTTCTTCAGAAGAAACTAGTTGCACAAGACAGATCTAGGGATCTGGGAGGCCAAGCAGTATCCCCGTATTTAGAGATTACATGATTCCCGAAGAGTTGTTGCACAGTTGTCATAGAGGTTCTAACTGTGTGTGATGTAGTGCCATTTGCTGGAACCATGTTGGCTCCTCCAAGGGAAATTTTGCAAGTTCCAGGGGGAGAAAAGTCTCGTGCATATGGACATATCGACTAGAAGTCACTTGCTTTTCGCCTTTCCTCATCTTCAACAAAATAGGAGGCAATGACCCTTTGTGAAGAGATTGCACACCATACAACAGTTACCTTCTAACTGTGTAAAAGTCTCTTGTGTAGTTATGGAGCATTTTCTCGATATTAGCAATGAACATTTTGCTTATTTACAAAATGGACTTCGTTGGGATCCATAGTTTGCTTAGAAATTGGTTATCTACATCAAATTTGACTGAAAACTGCTCACAAAATTCATCCGGTTAATTTTGTCTATAGGTTTTAATTTATGGATAGTCTTCAATTTGTATGGATGAAAACGCAAGTCCTTTCTTAATATTCTGTGAACAGTAATACATGATATGTTTAGCAGCGCTGAAAGTTGTTGCAATGAAGTTCAGGTCTCTGAATATTTGATTATGTTCTAAAGATTCTCTGCTTACCTGGTATGAGGGCTGTCCCAGAAGTATCCGACCTAGCAAAGAAAACACAACAATTTTCGGAAAAAACATATTTATTTCTCTACATAGTCTCCTTTCAGCTCGATACACTTTTCCCAGCGATGTTCAATAGCTTTGATATCCTGTTTATACTGAGAATCATGATGCAACATAGCCATTAACTGCAGACTCCAGCTCTTCACTGTTGGCAAATCGTTTAGCATCAAGCTATTTCTTCAACTTTGGAAATATAAAATAATCAGAGGGGACTAAATCTGGCGAATAGGGTGCATCAGAAGGCAATTCGAACTTTAACTGATTGATTTTGCCATGGCGATAATCGATGTGTGAATGTGCATTGTCTTGATGAAACAAAATTTTCTTTTCCACTAAATGTGGCCGTTTTTGCTTGATTTCATCATTCAAATACTGCAATACGTTTGCATAATACTTGCTATTGATTGCTTTTCCTTTTGAAGATAATCAATGAAAATTATTCCACACACATTCCAAAAAAACTGACGCCATGACCTTGTCTGCAAATGGAACTGTCTCAGCAAGGCTGTTTGGAGCCGATTCTCCCCTTTCAATCCACTGTTTTGATTGTTCCTTCGTCTCAGGTGTGAAGTGATGAACCCAGGTTTCATCCATGGCTATGAATCGATACAAAAACTCGGCTTTATTGCAACAAAACATCGCCAAACACTCGAGTAAAACATCTTCACCATGTTACTTTTGTTCCGTTGTGAGTAACCGCGGCACCCATCTGGCGCATAGCTTTCTCATGTCTACATTTTCAGTCAGTATGCGATGTACAGCACTTTTCAAAATGCCTACGATGTCTGCTAGCTCGCGTACTCAGTCGACCGTGATCCAATACCATTTTGTGGATTTTCCTCACAATTTCTGGCGTGGTTACCTCATTTGGTCGACCATTGCGAAGTTCGTCTTGGCAGCTCGTACGGCCTCGCTTAAACTCTGCCATCCAATATTTTACTGTTGTAAACGAAGGAGCACACTCCCCCATAGTAGAATCTAGCTCAGCTTTAGTATTAGTTAGACTAAGACCTTTTAAATGAAAGTATTGTATCACATAACGATGACCAGTTTTATCCATGTTTACAAATTTGCTGAAAGCGTTCATTATTGATGGCTGCCAAACAATTACTAAACGACGTAGCATCATCAAATTTCAGACTTAAGCTTTATAAGGTTGGTAGTTTCTACCAAAGTCGTTTTTTTGAAATAACAATGCTATCTATACATCGGGTCGGGTACTTCTGGGACTGTCCTCATAATATCTTCTTTTGTGCAAGTTGTTTGTTCAAAATTTCTCACTCATGTGTTGATGGCATATGCTGACTGCAGTGCATCATGTTGTCCAAGATTATAATACGTCAGAATGCTCTTCTTGCAGCAGTTGGACTATCATTGTTCTTGTAAAACAATTTTACAGTTGTGGCACGTTGATCTTCAGACCACATATACATATTAACAACAATTTCATAAAATGGGCGAACAACTGAATCAATGTTGTGTTGCTAACATTATCTGACAAAATTTTCTAAAGTAATGAAAAATATTTTGTTTCATCGAGACCTATACCTAGTAAAAATTGACTGTCGTAAATTCAAAAGTGGACGTCTGTAGTTGGGTGGCTTCAGCTCGTTTTTCTTTTCGTCAATCGGACACCAGTCTCTCAAGGTCGCTACGCCAACATTTTGTCATTAACTGTGGTAATATTTCAATGAAACCTAAGGTTCTTTGTTTGCATTGCTGCCTGTTATTCGAAGCGCGGGAATTTGTGCGAGTTTTTAGTATTGTGTTCAAATGTTATGAATCTGGCAAAAATGTACTTTAGTTCTTTTCGTGATGAATGGTTAACAAAAGATAAGGACAAGAACTGGGTAGATAAAGGAGAATATGAGCTTTCTTGTAGGTGTAAAGTGTGCAATGTTCCATTTACATTAAGGTATGTTACCTTTAAAACTGTTAATAATGTGACGTAATGAATCCAGCGCCTCAACCAATTATGCCGTAAAGGTGGCAACGATGCCAACAGCGCCTTCACCAGATGTCACGTAAAAGCTGGGGACGTGACACAGAATGACGTCGAGAGGGTTACAAGTTGCGGTAGCTGGAAGGTTGGTGAAAAGGTGACACTATCAGATATGTAATTTCGTTCCCAGTCTTTCTAACTATAATCTTTCTAATATAAGCTAAACTACATTTCACAGGGAAAGAATTAGATAGCTTGTGGGTTTACCTGGTGTACAGAAGTCGTCGAGGTTGCAAATTACCACTAGGTAAATTTTAAGGAGCTTACCAACACAGGGTCCTGCTAGGCACGTGATCGGTCGAGAGAGCGTCTTCAAAAAATCCTAGTTTAAATACCGACAAAGCATGCTGAATAGTGGCTTGCTAGTAATTGGATTTCCTGGATTTCCTTAAAGTTTCTCCTGAATATCTCGAACTTTGTAAAATCATATTTATCACATTATTTTAAAAATAAAACTATAACCTCACAATAGGCATTTGGAATCAGAGAGGCATAAAGAACTTTACAATGTACAATGTAGGAATAATTATTCTGAAATTTATGCCTTCACGATATTCATTTTAACATAATAAAGTTACACCAACTTAGTTGGCTTTAAAACTTTATGGTGTAAAACACCACCACTCCAACAATTCACAAGATTGTGGTAGTAAACTTTACTCTTGTGTTTTCAATGTCCTCAATGATTCAGTGACTTAAGTTGTGCCCTGAACCAAAGATGAGCGTTCTTTTACCATTCTCACAGGAAAGGCTTCTGAACGACTTAAAAAGTCCCCAGTTTCAATTGGTTCGGATGCATCAAATAAATGCAATAAAGAAGCATTTCCCGTTAGTGGTGACAGTGGTGTTTTATCCGTAAAACATTGAAAACGTAGTATTCTAGACTTCTATGTAGACAGTAATGAGAGTGCCGAGGACATTTCAAATAAAATTAAATCAGTTATTGCAGAAAGTGGATTTAGTTTAAGTAACTCTGCAGCCTATTCGGCTGACAGTGCACATGTTTATTATGGTAAATTCAATTTTAATGTAACTATTAACAGATGAAATGTCTACTTCCCTTTTTCATTATAGAATTTGATTATGAAAGTAGTAGATAGGACAATATTAACAGTGAAGTAAACAGATGAAGAATAAAAGAGTCTAAATATTCACTTACATCATGATGGTAACAAAATTATGCACGACCATTTCGGGACTACCAAGGTCCCATCTTTGAAATCTCTGTAAGAAGATGGGACCTTGGTAGCCCCGAAACGATCGTCCAGAATTTTGTTACCATCATGATGTAAGTGAAGGCTTTTAATATTTCGACTCTTTTAGAATTTTATTATTTAATCCTTGAAAACTGAAATAATAATGTCCAACATAGTGAGAGGTTTTCGTGGCCAAATTGTAAGAAGCTAATGGCAGTGAAGGAAACTTATGCCATATACGATTACGGGCTGTTTGTTAGTGATGTATATTTTCTTCGTCAGTCTTTAAAAGCCGATGACATTACATTCTTATTTATTTATTAAGAACATCACAAACGTCCCATGCAACACATAATCTCATCTATGATGTATAAGTTTGCGACATCGTCCTCTACACCACTGCCTTGGCGATCGCAAAAGTACCAGAACGTCATGCAGTTTTTGTGACGTCGCTCCATGAAAGGGTGTTTATTATTCAAAATTATTTATAATTCTTGTTATTTTGTTGCTTATTAAACATTTGTTTTGATTATTGTTAAACATATTTTCAGGAATTTTAAAAGAAACATCTGTGGAACAAGGACTTACTGTTTACCTCTCAAGGAAATGCTTTTCGTAAGTTTAAGGTATTTTTAAGGCGTGGCAAATGCTTCTTACTTTACATTAAAATGTAAATGTTGGGGGATTTAATAAAAATAGAAGTGGTGTATTTTAATTACCTTTCTATACCACAAGCCTACTAGAGTAAAGCTACTGTTGAATTAGCAGATTAATCCTAACATAGTACCTACACAAACTGCACGAAAAAACCCAGTCGAGAAGATACAGATTTTTTTAATTTATGCACGCTCTTTAACTGCGTGGTTCTTATCGTCCCACTCTATACTTTTTACGCCCGAAAAAATCCATCGCCCTCCACCGGATTTGATCCCGCGACCTTGGGAACTAGAGGTAGCCCTAGACGACGGAGGAGGACCACAAATTATTTAACAATACTGATCTTGCCAACTGTGTGTGTATGTACAGAATTAATGTAAACATAAAGGTTAATGAGCTGAACGTAACCAATGATCTAACATCGATACCCAAGTTAGAAACTTACTAGCTGTAAAGAACAAACAGTGCTTAAATAATGTATGCAAATTACAATAATGTCCTGTACACTAACTGCAGACTTGGAAATTTAGTAAAATAAACATAACCTATTTTTCAGAAATGAAAAGTTTACATATTCACCGCAATAGTTACGTTTGCAGATAGATACACATACAGTTTTCCCTAAGAATTTTATGAATCAGCTGAAGCTGCAATGAAATTGTTAAATTTGACTGGCGCTCTCTTAAATATGGAACACAACCGCATTTTATTGATTTAAATATATGAATTACAATAAGCATTAAAATCCAGTGAAGAAAGTCACTTTAAAACATTATTATTTATTACGTTATTATGTATAGTCATAATCATTTTCAATTTTAAAGATATGTCAAAATTAAAAAGGGCAGAGGGACAGTGTATAGAAGCTTCCTCCCCCTCCCAAAATAGACTACTAATATGTTATCCGTCAATACATCTGTGCGCCTTATATGTATCACTGCTGTGCACATTCATATATATGTTTAACATTATATGTTCAATTAATAGCTTAAAAGGTACATATTAAGGTGAAAATGAACGCCGATGATCATACCCCAATTCTATCATCGTGAAATTATAACGCGTTTAAATAATCTCCAGTTGCAGCTTACATTACAAGAAAAGTCATGCATACACGATCTGATGAGTAAAGCCTTTGTATTCCCACCTTGATGTGTTTTACAGTATTTTAAATGTATTCTCCTATTTAACACAACTGAAACTTTGTACTCCCATCAGCTTAGACGCAAAAATTATATTGAGTTTTATTTATGGACGCTCTTTAGCTGCTGTGGTTCTTAGCGTCCCATTCTGTATTGGGCGTAAAAGACCGGTAATTTTTCTCAGAGGCCTCTTTATCAGGCTTGAGGTTCTTTACGTGCCGTAAATCTACGACACGGGACCACCGGCTTTACTTCCCTTCCGAAGGTAGCCATTCTAAGGATTTTTACGCCCGAAAAAATCCATCATCTTCCGCCGGGTTTGAACCCGCGACCTCGGGAACTAGAGGCTAGCATGGTAACCACTACACCAGAGGACGACCAGCTAAGACACAGGCTTATATGGTAGCCTGATGTTACATTGATCGAGAAGACAATGGCTATATTAAAGGTTCAATTTTGGCAAGCGCCCCGAACATTTCAGAGGCCGCTAATCGGCAGCCAAGCTTTCTGCGGTCCAGCTGTTTGCCGTTACTGCACGAACTGATTCGTATAGCAGTGCCATGGGAGCGGCGGGCTACCAGTCGCGTCATTCAAGAGAAACCCGATAGTGATGAAATTTAGGAAGTGAATAAATGTCACGTAGGATCTTTGATCCAGAAGCATTTACCATGTACTCGTCAGAATTAAGTAGACATTGACGCTGAAGATACGTTTCCCTGTAATGCTGTACGCCAATGGCGAAATGGATAACTCAACATGAAGTTTCCTCTTTTTAATGTTGTAACTTGTTTTATATTTAATTGTCTTTATTTTTTTATCTATAACGTACCATTTCTTATTGATTTGGAAATTTTAATGCTTAAAACTTGCAATATCTGCAATGAACACAAACAAAGAGATAGTCAAATCTTTAAAAAGCGGGTAGCTATTTAGTGGTTTTAAAATGATATTCTTTACATCACCAGGAGGGGAAAAATAGCAATTTAGCACTTGAAAAAATATAAGTGTCTGAAATTCCAAACCAATAACAAAGAATATCTCGTAAATGTTATAAATGTCACAAAAACTTTATTTGACATAAATTATTTGTTTTAAAAAATTCTACATTCCTTTGGAGTAAGTATCTGTTACACATACACACATTCAGGGAGTCTCAAAAGCAGTGAAAGTAAAAAAGAGGAGAAAAATCGGGGTATTTGACTTGAACAATTGATGGTGTTATTACCCATTGAAATGTAGTTTTCTTTACTTGATTACATTCATCTTTGTAATGATATACACATCGACACATTCATATCTTGAGACTCTGGGAGGGAGGAAATCATTCTAGTTAAATGATAAATTCCCTGCTCTAACCGGGAATCTAACACAGGACCTCTGTGTTGTGAAGTCAGAACGTTGACCACTCGGCTACAGAAGCAGTCAATATTCATTTTATTAATAATGTAAATATCTTAAAAGGTTTAAACAAAATGCGTAGACCATTTTCGAGAAAATAAAATATAGCTACATTTGTCCATGTAGTTTGGAGTGGGAAAATTTTCCTGGCAAGCTTATACGTATCTGATACAAATATGAAAGTTTGTGTTTATTCGAATTTTCGTTTTTTAATTTTGCTGTTCACATACACACGTGCGCGCGGACATATTTCTTGCAATGTTTCTTTTCTTTTCTTTCTTTTCGAAACGTGTATTTTAGGGGAAATTTGTTATTGGCTTTTTGGTTGGAATATAATACTTCCGCTACTCACTACAGTAAATGGTAGAGAAAGTAAGGAAATCCCACATATAGGGAACGTTTTCTTTCTCTATTTTGAAGTGTAATGGCTTGGTGAGTCATTGAATTTTGTCTTTTGTTGCAGACTGCGCGATATATTTGGCCACTGTGTTTGCAGACGTTTCTATTGTTGGTTCACGGAAACCTTATGCATACTGAAATGGTGGTGAAAGCTGTGGAACAGCTCGGCTGTTTTTACACTAACTCTCGACTGTTTGCAGTGCCAGCCATGCGCGACTGCATTGTGAGTAATGCTGCAGCTGAAGTAAACAAATAGACTGCCTTCTGTTCGTCCAGTGCTGCAAAAATCTGATGTGTAATATTCACATGACTTTCTCTACCCTCTATCATTTATTAGTTTTACGAAAGCTTATTTTTCTATCCACTTCGTTTTAATCGAGACAAACCTTTGCTACATTACAAATTTCGTTATAAATGCAAACGGAATAGCGACAGATAAATGTTTAAGAACTGGACACTATATGCTGGTCCTAAAATTCAATTATCTCTCCATGCAATCGCGAGAAACAACTGAATGTCGGCAGGACTCGAAAAGAATGACAAAGAATTGAACAATTCAAACCATTAATAACGGATATCTCAGAAATGCCTGCAACTAAAAGGCTATTCGAAATAAATTGTTTTTTTACAGAAATCTACATCTTTTGTGTAGTGCGTTTTCGTCTGTCTTAACGTTTACCAGTTTTACAATATTATACAAAATTCCTTCCGAATGAAGGCGACAGAAAATTCAATATATACGTTTTATTTGTCGTGTAAATATTTAAATATACTATATTTTTAATCAAAATCTGAGCATCTTCCAAAGAATTAATTTTGGTATTTATCCAACTTTTCGTTTTGAATTATGCTGCTCACACACACGGAATTTTTTCTAAAATGCTTATTTTTAATCAGGGATCTCAAAACATGTATTTCCCGAGAAATCTCGGTATTGAATTTTTGGGTGGAATGCAATACCTTCTCTACCTACTATGTACGTGGTAGATAAAGTAAGTTTCTAACTTATTAGGCTTTTTAAGACATGTTCTTTTCGGACCATTATGGGAGACAGGTGAAAACAATGTGATACATTCGCATGGCTTTCTCTACCAACAAGTTCACAATGTTAGTTATAATTCATGTAAAAACTGATAGGTTACGTTGCCCATATTTTCCCTTTGGTATAATTTAAATTAACGGTACCAATAACAGAATTTTGGTCATAATATTCAAAAAATTTAACATTTTTTGTTTATGTCCAAAAATCTTAAAATTTCGATTATCTATTGTGGTTTTTATCCTTGAAGGGTTTTAAAAAAACCATTGAGTGGTGATTTACATGCCTTTGACTACACAGTCTAATGCTCCGTAATTGTTTCAAACGTCTTTTTCTCGATTTGATTTTTCTTACGCTTTTATGCATTGAAATATTTCACGCGATGCGTTACTGTTAATGTTAAAAATCATCTGGAACGGTCTTAGATGTTTGAGTCGCCGGCTATGACGCGTAATTCCCAATAATTAAATTTTCATTCACTTTTGAGAGCGTGCACTTTCTAATATGTTTGCTTTGTTGGTGTGTGAACGTAGTAGGTCACGTCAGCTATTGAGATGGAATTATCTCCTATTTACCCATACAATAAGGCGCCTTTGTGTTCCTCATGCCTTCTTGGACTATGTTACGCTGATGTTTAGTACAGAAATCTATAGGTATCTATATATTTGGCTTATCCATAATTTAGTTACTGGATTTCGCATATTAGAATATAAATACTATTTTTATCTACGTCGAAAAAGAAGTAATTTATAGTGATTATTAATAGTACATATAAAACTGGCACCACATAACTTACATTTTATAAAAGTTTCACTTTGTACTGAAATATGATATACGAGGTTTGTTACTCATGTTATAAAGAAGATGAGCCGTTAATGTATTTTGGCACGACTCTCTTAACTTCCTGTTTTAGTTACGTGCAGTTTGTTGTTTCCTGTTTTTGTAAATTAGATCACGCGAAGAAATATAAACAAATAAATATAGCTTCATAGGCCATCTGTATCCGCTAATTTAGGAGTGACACATAAAACAGATTTAGGGGTCTCTGGAGGAATGTCTTCAACAGAAAATTGATAAACTGCCATCTACTTGTTGGCGTAGGAGGGGAGGAAGGAGTCAGCGGGTATAGGGGAGAGGAAGAAAAAAATGAAACACAGAAAAAGTAAATAAATCCTGCCAATATTTCTGAAGGTTGCGTGTTGTCAGATCTAAAGATAATTTCCATGCCAACTGGCTCGTTGATCTTGCCCTTCGTCGTAAGAAAAATTGCGACACGAAACCTTGGGTTCAAACGATGGGAAGCCAATGTTATTGTAAAGACTACAGCCCCGGTTCTTGAATCTGTCACATGTTTCCAGTGGAAGTTGAGTGGGTAAGGAACCAACTCTCTAAGTGTTCCGACCTTACTTGAGCTAAATCCAGAAGCTGGCAGGAAATACTGAACCAAGAACAAGAGATCGCAGGCTTGCGAGCTTGCAAAGGATTTCCGTTTTAAAAAATATCCCCATGTTAGAAATGAACATGAATAGGTCATCGGTATACAAGACATTTAACAGACAATAAATATAATTAAATTGAGTTTTATTTATGGACGCTCTTTACCTGCTATGATCCTTAGCGCCCCATTCTATATCAAAGACAGGAAATTTTGCTTAGAGGCCTTTTTATCAGGCTTGAGGGCCCTTTATGTGCCGTAAATCTACGACACGGGACCACCGGCTTTGCTTCCTTTCCGAAGGAAGCCATGCTAAGGATTTTTATGCCCAAAAAAGAAATCCATCGCCCTCCGCCGGCTTTCAACCCGCGACCTCGGGAACTAGAGGCTAGCATGGTAGCCACTACACCACGGAGGACGACATTTAACAGACATTTAATATATTTATCAACATATTACCTTCTTACTGCATATAGTAAGTAGGGGTAGTATTGCATTCCAACCAAAAGTTCGATACCAAGATTTCACCGGAAATACATGTTTTGAGACCCCCTGAATCCAAAAGAAGCACCTTTAGAAAAAGGTCTGTGTGTGCGTGTGTGAGAGAGAACAACATAACTCAAAAAGGAATAGTCGGATAATTACCAAACTTGGTATTTAGATTCAGTATCTTTCAAAGATGCGACACGAAGATTTTCAAGAGAATCCTTCACCCCTGACTACCCCTTACATGGAACACTTTTCGAAAACTTTGATTTTCTAAAAATTGGCTCTAATAATTTTGATTAAAATATCATATATTTAAGATATTTCCATGACAAATGTATATTTTAAATTTTCTGGGAATGTCCCGAAAATCCACTTCTTTCTGAATGGCTTTTGCATAACTGGTAAACTGTAAGAGATAGACAAAGTTTTTCAACACAAAAAATGTAGAGCTCGTTAAAACACACAATTTATGTCATATACATGTATTTTTTGTGGAGTGAACCATTTCGGAGATATTCCTTGTTATTTGTTTGAATTTTCGAATACATACACTTTTTCTCAAATGGGAATTCATTATTCGTTTTTTTATGTCCTGGACATGCAAAGAGAATGGAATGCTTCACATAGCAACCAGCTCTTAAAAGAGTTTACTATCGCTCAAAACCCATCATATTCCTCTGGCACCTACAGAAAATTAGCAATAAAATAGTTTCTGCAAATGTTTGTCTCGATTAACAGGAAGTAGATGGAGAATGTGCCTTTGTAAAAATAGTTTGTACAAGAATAGAGAAAGTCATGTGAGTGTAACACTCAGATTTTTTTAATAATTGAATAAGTTCATTTGCAACTATTGATTAATGATGCTCGAATTCTACTGTGCTATTCCAATTTTAAAACTCACTGGTTTCTACACATAATGCAAGGAAGCAGCGTTAATTTCGCCCAATTGTGTTAATATTGGTACTCATTTTTAATTTTACAATATCACTTCCCTAAATTTTGAAAACAAAGGTCTATAACAGTCCAATGCATTTAGCACAAAAATCTCATGCATAGTAATATAATGTGTTTTTTTTAAAAAACAAATCACTGAATTAATAAAGTCAACACAACCTTCTCCAAAACAATATAAACATTTCTAGAAGACGATGAAAACCGCAGTGACTGGCCATAGTTCCACTTAGAGGTTAGATTTTAGTTAATACTTGTATTACTCTCAAATTATGAATTTCTTCTAATCCCTATACTCCTTGTTTGTGCAACGATCTAATTTGATTTTTCCTTACTTTGTCACTAGTACATTTTTCGATAAAATCAAAATGTTTAGCCAAATAGGTGTACTGTAAGGACGGGGAGGATTTTAACACTACATTAAGTATCTAGGTCTAATGTGCTTATGTAACTTATGGAAGGACGGGATGAGGTGATAGCGATAAGCATAGCGCAGAAGGGCCGCAGTGTCTCCCAGCAGTGTTCATTCTATACACAAAGACAGGTACAAGCCGGAGGTACCGATGCCTAGAATATAAATAATTGTTTCCATAAAGTGTCTGAAAGCGCTGCACACCACCGACCGCTGCACCTAGCATGCAACTCAGATAAAAATAGAAACGAAATGGGAATCCAGAATTCACCTGGCAACCAGAAAAAACTAAGAAAATGCCAATCTCTTGAAATTCATTAATGAAATTCACTTTACGACTGCACTAAGAGCATACCCTTCTTATTACACTGATAGTATTTTCAATGACATGCAACTGTTTTAAGTGTTTTACCTACCCGCCTGAAATCGAATATGTCACTGAAATCAAGGATATAAAATGAAGATTTGCAAGAGAATCATCCTACCCCAAACTACCGTTTGCATGTACAATTCGTTTTTATTTTTCATTTTTTCAAAAATGTCTAACTATTTTGATTAAGATATTTAAAGCGACTAATACGATGAAACTCTTCAATTTTCTGTGCATAGCCTATGAAGTCTGAGGCAGTATTTTTAACACTTAAAAATATTTCAATCTAATTATATAATATAAAATATAATAACAGCCCGCCTTAAAGCAATATGTGTATAAAATAATATATAAAATGTATGTAACAGTCATTGTATTAATGTTTATATTATTATTTACATGTTTAATAATGTTATGTGAATGTATTACTAATTTAATAATGTAGGAGCTGTGAGAATAATAGGTTAGAAATTGCTAACAATGAGGTAACAATGAGGTAGTCTTGAAGCAATAATAAATTAGAAAGTTTAATAACGCTACTGGTAATTCTTGGAAACAATAATGTAATTTTTGAAACAGTTTATAAAATAGCCAATCAACAACCAGAAAAAAGCTTAAGTTAAATGAAAGTATTCTATTGGAGTAGGATTAGCCAATCAGAAACTGAAATAGGGCAAATTGTACAAATTCAGAAGTCAGTTGCTAGCAGACAGCGTTCCTAACCGGACGCGAGACGCGTCCTCGAGAAGTTTAATACATATTCAGCGAGAGACAAAAAATAGTTTACGTGTTAAAAAGTGCAAGTAATTAATAAATAATCTCACAGCTCTCTATATCAGTGAAGTGTTAGTTAAATCGTGTCAAGAATTAATAAAAAGGAGTGAAGTAAAAATTATAATCTGTGTAAGTCTACATTCTTAGCCGCACTACTCCCTGCAAAGAAATTCATGTCTCTAAAAATTAATACTGACGCATCCGGGACAACCATAGATATATAATATTTAAAGAAACAGTCAAATTACAAAGTTAATATTTTTAAACTTGGACGAAGGCTACCGGAAACTTTTTACCATACGTGCGGTGGCAACGACTTCAAGTTCGGCTCCCAACAGTCGAAAAATAAACAAACTTTCTCAAGTCCTCGTCGTTCGGAATGAACCTTGTATAACATTCTATAACTGTCAAACCATAAGAGATAGACAAAAAATTATTTCACCCAAAAAAAATGTAGAATTTACTTTAAACGCTCTTGCTTCATATGGCACCACAGATGGAGTCGTCATCCATGGTGTAGTGGGTAGTGCTAGCATCTTGTTCCCGAGGTCGCGGGTTTAAACCCGGAAGAGGGCCATGGATTTTTTTTGGCGTAAACATCCTTAGCAAGGCTTCCTTCGGAAGGGAAGTAAAGCCAGCGGTCTCGTGTCGTATATTTGCGACACGTAAAAAAACCTCAAGTCTGATAAAGAGGCTGGAGCAAAATTACCAGTCGTTCACACCCAATATATAATGAGACGCTAAGGATCACAGTAGTTAAAGAGCATCCAAAATAAAACTCACTTCAATACTACAGGTGGATCTACTTTCGTGATATGCAATCGACCGCACACAGTATCCTAGTTTTTTGTTTTAAGTTTAACGTCCTTTATCCGGTAGGTCATATCGGACGATAAATGGGTGAAATGATCCTCAAATGATCCCAGACAGCTGACATTCGTCTTTTCAGGATAAAGGAAACCCCCGGAAAAACTTTATCCGGGTAACTACCGTAACCGAGATTCAAACTCGGGACCTCTTGAATGTGTAGCAGATTTAATTTTGCTTCAAATACGTGTTTCTTACCATTTGATAACTTTATTTGGAAGTAATTGCATATAACATAACGTATTTATTTGTCCTAATGACGAAACGGAAGTTGTACTGAGTTCCCTCTAAACTCTAGAAAATGACTGCTTATTTCAAATAGCGCAGCCAGGGGGTAGTTTTGGCGGTTAAAACCCTTTCCAACACCCCTCCCCCAGCACACACAACACAAGTCAGACACACACATCCTTGAAGAACTTAATACCGCATTAAAACATTTGGCAGTAAAAGGTTTCTACTGTTTCTAACGACGGACAAATCTAACTCAAAATGATATGTGCAAGAGAACCACCATTGTCGCCCAGTTTCAATCATTCATCTCCCTTCCTCCGATATTTTCTTATGTATCGGCGCTCCTGGTGGCGTTCCCCCATCAAACCAATGAATCATGAAAGGTTAATTTCCACAAGGTTTAGAATGAAATCTTCATACAGACAATGTGAGGGACATTTAAAAGATGTATTAGTATAAATTCGCCCAAAATGTCACTTTTTACCTTCAAATCTTATTTCATTTTTACTTTCTTTGACACGTACCATCATAGTAGATGAAGTATTTGTATTCCACCCAAAAACTCGATATTGAAATTTCACCAAAAATATGTATTTTGAGTCCAAAAGAAAACATTTTTTTAGAATAAGGTGTGTTTTTGCGCGCGTGTATGTGTGTGTGTGAATAAACAGATTACTAACTCAAAAGCGAAAGGTTGGATTAATATAAAACTTCTTATTTAAGTTCAGCAATTTCCAAGGATGTGACACAAACTTTCCAAGAACATCCGCCAACGCCAAACTACCCTTTGCATGAACAATTTTTCATTTCATTTTCTCAAAAATGGTTCTTATGGTTTTAATTAAAATGCCACATGCATAGGATAGGATAGGATTAGAAGCGGAGGGGGAATCGGCATGTCGACCTACGCAGATCTTTTGTGCCTAGACCCCTGCCGGGGCGCCCTAGAAAGGAGGGATGAGGTGAGAGGAGACAGAAGGCGGCGGAACAGGAGGCACGACAGGCAGAGGGCAGGGTCGCTAATATTTACAGATTTGAACTACCCAGTGCTGGCTGGTGCAACCGGTTTCCCTCCCACCTTGGGCTTACAGATCTCTGGGAGGCCTGGGAGCCAAACACCGCTCGCAATCCTAGGGACGAAGGTTTACTCAGAGCATCCTTTTCCCCTGTCATGCACACGCCGAGACCTCCCGCCGACACTTGCAACCCTGAAAGAAACAAAGTAGATGAGAGGTGAATTGAATTGAGAATGGAGATGAAATGAGGGACAAGAAATTCAGGGAATGCAATGATCCTTCCCAGCATTCGCCTAGCAACCCAGGACCGCATAGATCAGGTAGGTCGCCCATGGGAATTGAACCCACAACCTCCCGAATGCGAGCCTTAGACGTTACCGTCTGAGCCATCCCGCTCGGTTGCCACATGTTTAAGACATTTATGTGACTAATAAAATGGAAATTTTCAATTTTCTGTAAACGCCTATGAAGTCCTCTTAGTTTGGAATGATGCCCATTATACTTTTGTATAACTAGGAAATCATAAGATATAGACTTACTTCACAAAAATATCTGGGTCTCTTTAAAACACACAATTTACTTCAAATGTTTTTCTGTAGCATCAGATATTTCCGGGATAAGAATATGGAATTTCAAAGCCGGCAAAAAGTGACACGCTTTTTACTTTCTCTACCACGTACAGATAGGTAGAGAAGGAATTGCACTCCACCCAAAAATTGGATACGGAGATTTCACCGGAAATACATGTTTTGAGACCCCCTAAATCCAAAAAGAGTATTTTTAGAAAAAGTTCCATTGTCGGTGCCTGTCTGTGAACAGCGTAACTCAAAAACGAAAATTCGGATAAACACCAAACTTGGTATTCAGAACTAGTACCTTCCAATAATGCGACACAAAGATTTTGAAGATAATCTATCCATATAAAACATTCTTTACTTGGAAGAGTTTTCGAAATCTTTGATTTTCTAAAAAATGGCTCTAATGATTTTGATTAAAATATAATAGATGAAATATATTTACATGATAAATAAAATTTATATTTTGAAATTTCTGGGAATAGCAGTAAGTCCTCTTCATTCGGAAGGAATTTTGTATAATCTTGTATAACTTGTAAACGTTAAGTGATAGACGAAAACGTACTACACAAAAATGTAGAGCTCTTTAAAACACACCATTTACTCAGAATGAATTCTTTCGTGGTATAAGCCGTTTCTGAGATATTCGTAATTAAACGTCGCAATTGTTCAATATTTGTCATTCTTTTAAAGTCCCATCAATTTTCAACTGTTTTTTGTGACTGCATGGAAACAGATGGACTTTTAAGGCCAGTACATAGCATTCAATTCTTAAACATTTGATTATCGCTGTTTCCTTTGTATTTATAACGAAATATGTAATGCAGCTATTTTTGCAAAAGTTTATTTGGATTAAATGTATTAGATGGAAAAACAAGCCTAAGTAAGAATAGTTTGTATACCCACTAATAAAGATAGAGGGTAGAGAAAGTCATGTATAAGTATTTAAAAAGCGTATCGCTATGTGATGGCTTTGAAAGTCCATGCTCTTTGCATTAAACACCAGAAAAAAATTCTGGTGTTACATTCACACGACTTTCTCTACCCACTTATTCTTCTATTTCATGTTAATCGAGATAAATGTTTACAGATATAGTTTTATTGCACATCTCGTTGTAGGTACAAGGGGAATAGAGGAAATCAAATCGATAATTCTAGTCGGTATATGCTGGCCTCAAAATTCCATACTCTTACCATGATATTCGCGAGAAACAAGTGAATTGCGACGGCACTTTAAGAAAATTACAAAAGTGTTCAAAAGTTCCAAACGATAATAACGGACATCTCGGAATGACACAGAAAAAGTTATTTGAAATAAATTGTGTGTTTTAAAGAGGTCTGCATTTGTTTGTGTAGTGCCCAAAGTTTACAAAATTATTTCTGAATGAAGAGGAATTCACAAGCTATACCCAGTAAATTCAAGATATACATTTTTGTCATCTAAATACCTTATGCGTTATAATAAAAGCGTTAGATCCATTTAAAAAAATCTGATGTGTTACGCTCACATGACTTTCTCTACTCTTGTAAAAACTATTTTTACAAATGCTTATTCTCCATATGCTTCATGTTAATTGAGATATCGAGATGTTAATCTTATTGCTAATTTTCTTGTAGATGCAAGGGGAATTGTCAGGCTTTAAGCGATAGTCAAATATTTTAAGAGCTGGTTGCTATGTGGAGTATTCCATTCTCTTTGCATTATCAGGACAAAAAAATGAAAAACGAATTTCCATTTGATAAAAAGTATAAGTATTGGAAAATTTAAGGGAATAACAAGCAATATCTCGAAAATGGTTCACTCAACAAAAAAAAAACGTATATGACATAAATTGTGTATTTTAACGCGATCTACATTTTTGTGTAGTAAAAATGTCTATCTCTTATGGTTTACCAGTTATGCAAAAGTCGTTCACAATGGAGAATACTTTTGGAGACATTCCCAGAAAATTCAAGATAAACATTTTATTTGTCATGAAAATATCTTAAACATATGATATTTTAATCAAAATCGTTAGAGCCATTTTTGAAAAAAATTTTCTTGAAAACCTTCGTGTCGCAAGATACTGAACCTAAATACCAAGTTTGGTGTTTATCCGATTGTTCGTTTCTGAGTTATGCTGTTCACAGACAGACACACACACACACACAGACAGACACACAGGCACACACACGAACATGTTTCCAAAAATACTTTTTTGGATTCAGGGGGTCTCAAAACATGTATTTCCGGTGAAATCTCGGTATCGAATTTTTGGGTGGAATACAATACTTCCCCTACTTACTGCACGTAGTAGAGAAAGTAAATATATATGACATAAATTGTGTGTTTTAACGCGATCTACATTGTTTGTGTAGTAGAATTTTGTCTATCTCTATGGTTTACCAGTTATGCACAAGTCGTTCACAATGAAGAATACTTTTGGAGACATTCCCAAAAAATTCGAGATATACATTTCATTTGTCATGAAAGTATCTCAAATATATTATATTTTAATCAAAATTGTTAGAGCCATTTTTGAGAAGATTAAAATTTTCGAAAAATCTCCAATGTAAAGGGTAATCTGGGGTGGGGGGATTTTCTTGAAAACCTTCGTGTCGCGTCTCTTGAAGATACTGAACCAAAATACCAAGTTTGGTGTTTATCCGACTGTTTGTTTCTGAGTTATGCTGTTCACAGACACCACACACACACACACACACACACACACACACACACACACACACACACATACAGATACACACACGGACATGTTTCCAAAAATGCTTTTTCTGGATTCAGGGGGTCTCAAAACACATATTTCCGTGAAATCTAGGTATCGAATTTTTGGTTGGAATACAATGCTTCCTCCACTTACTATACGTAGTAGAGAAAGTAAAAAAATCTGATGTGTTGCACTCACATGACTTTCTCTACTCTTGTACAATCTAATTTTACAAACGCCTATTCTCCATATGCTTTATGTTAATCGAGATATCGAGATGTAATCTTATTGGTAATTTTCTTGTAGATGCAAGGGAAATATGGTAGCTTTTAAGCGAGTCAAATATTTTAACGCTGGTTGCTATGTGGCGCATTCCATTCTCTTTGCATGTCCAGGACATAAAAAAAATGAATCACGAATTTGAGAAAAAGTATAAGTATTGGAAAATTTAAGGAAATAACAAGCAATATCTCGAAAACGGTTCACTCAACAAAATAAATGTATATGACATAAGTTGTGTATCTTAACGCGATCTACGTTTTTTGTGTAGTAAAATTTTGTCTATCTCTTATGGTTTACCAGTTATGGAAAAGTCGTTCACAATGAAGAATACTTTTGGAGACATTCCCAGAAATTTCGAGATATACATTTAATTTCTCATGACGTTATCCTAAACATATGATATTTTCATCAAAATCGTTAGAGCCATTTGAGAAAATTAAAATTTTCGAAAAATCTTCCATGTAAAGGGTAGTCTGGGGTGGGGGGATTTTCTTGAAAACCTTCGTGTCGCATCTCTGGAAGATACTGAACCTAAATACCAAGTTTGGTGCTTATCCGACTGTTCGTTTTTAGTTATGCTGTTCACAGACACACACACAGACACACACACAGACACACACACACACACACACACACACACACACAGAGACACACACGGACATGTTTCCAAAAATGCTTTTTTTGGATTCAGATGGTCTCAAAACATGTATTTTCGGTGAAATCTCGGTATCGAATTTTTGGGTGGAATGCAATACTTCCCCTACTTACTATACGTAGTAGAGAAAGTAAAAAAGTAAAACCGTGAAAAATTTTCATGTAAGGAATAGTTTTGGGAGGGTATTTTCTCATAAATCTTCATGTTTCATCTTTGGAAGATACTGAACTTAAATATCCACCACGTTTGGTGGTTATATCGTACTTTTGCTACTATGCTACTTATACACACACGAACCTTTTTCTAAAATGAATTTTTGTGTTCAATGGACCTCAAAACGAGTATTTCAAAGTCTCGATAAAGGTCAAATCTCAATATGGAACCTTTGCTAGGTGATAGAGAAGGTAATAAGCTAATGGACGAATGGTCTGCTGAATCGCTATGATGCAGTAATGGGCAGAGGAATGAAGAATTGTTCCTTGAATATTAAAATGTTAAAACAATTGAATGCAGTCTGTTTCGTATATCTGAAGTATGTCATCCTTCTCATGGCGACCAGCAGCTGTTTGCAAGCTTCTACACAGGCAGTTTAATTGCAGGCAGATGATGTTTCAGAAAAACTCCTTACATTTATCGCATGGCCGTATATCTGAAGGTAACGATGCACCCGTTTGATCAACATTAGACTCGAGACTGTTGCTCACATTCGTCAAGCCGCGTACATAAAAGCGCTTTCCTGCTTAGCCCGTGCCAAAAAGAAGGGCCATGATTAATCTTGCGGGAAATCCCATTTCTATCCCAGATGTTCCTTGCTGTCCAGAATTACTGTACGAAGCATTTTTCTCTGAACATGGCATATGCGGTTTCAAGCAGTACATAACGGTCTGTGCGTCCAAATGACCCAATTTCGCAGACGTTTTAAAGAAGATTACAAGACTGCAAACAACAACTGGTGTTGACGGCCCCAAGTGTCTAAATGTCCATGTGTGGGCGTGTGGGCATGTGCCTGACTTGTATGAGAACAACATTGTTCAAATACACAAACATGAATTCCAAACCACGCCTTCATAGGATACAAGACGGAGATTTTCAGGGAATTTGGCCTCCTTAGCTCAAACGTTGTTTGTATCACGTTCACATGATTTTCTATACTCACTCTTCTACATACTATTCTTTAAAGAAAGCTTATTCCAATATCTACTAAGAAGCATTTACTACGTACTTCGAAGCACGGCAATCGATCAGTATTATATATTGCTTCCAAGCATTATAATTCCCTATCAAGGAAATAAAGACTTTACTAAACTTAGAGATATTAAAAAAATCTTATGTGTTACAATCACACGACTTTCTCTACCTTCTAGCGTTTATTATTTTGTTAGGATACAAAGACAACAGTGATAGTCAAATGTTTAAGAACTGGACGCTATATGCTGGCCTTAAAATTCCATGTTGTTTCCATGCAATCGCGAGAAACAACTGAAAATTGATGGGATTTAAAAATAATCAACAGTATTGAACAAATGAACCATTAATAATGAATATCTCGAAAATGGCTGGTACTACAAAAAATGTATTTCAAATAAATTCTGTGTCTTAAACACATCTACATGTTTTGTATGGTACGTTTCGTCTATCGCTTAACATTTACCAGCTATACAAGATTATACAAAATTCCCTCCTAATGAAGAGGACTTCACAGGCTATTCCCAGAAAATTCAAAACATACATCTTATTTCTCATGTAAATATATAATAAATATGGCATTTTAACTAAAATCGTTAGAGCCGTTTTAGAATATAAATTCTTAAAAATGTTCCATGTAAAGAGTAAATCTTTGTGTTGCATTTTTGGAAGGTACTGGACTTAAATACCAAGTTTGGTGTTTATCCGACTTTTCGTTTTTGAGCTACGCTGTTCACACACACACACACACACACACACACACACACACACGTACACACAGACGGACCTTTTTTCTAAAATTTTCTTGGGATTCAGGGGACCTCAAAATATGTATTTCCAGTGAAATCTCGGTATCAAATTTTTGGGTGGAATGCAATACCTTCTCTACCTACTACGTACGTGATAGGTAAAGTAAGAATTAAAGCACTGTTTTGGTTTTGTTTAGACATATATTACTTATTGCATATTAAAAGGATAAAATTCCAATAACTATAAATGTATTCTTTAAATGTTATTTATATGTTTGTTACTACCATATACAACATGGGCTCCGGATTGTTACGAGCAAATTGTGAAATAAATAAATTAATAAAAAGTAAAATAAAAGAAATAATTGACATAAACATTTCCGAAACTGCTTTTATTACACACCTCTTCATAGGTACGCGAGGATACAGTAGGCTGAAATGTTTGTCAAATCTTTTAAAGGCGAATCGCTATGTGATGACTTTAAAATTCCATGTTCTTTGCATGACCACGAGAATAAACGAATAGCGACTTAGCACTTGAAACAATATATAAGTATTTGAAAATCCTAACCGATAATAAAGAATATCTCGAGAATGGTAAATGCCACAAAAAATGTGCTTTACAAATTGTGTGTTTTAACGGGATCTTCAGTTTTGTGTAGTAAGTTGTTATCTATCTCTTAAGATTTACAAGTTATATAAATTATAGATTTTCTTGAACATCTTTATGTCGCATCCTTGGAAGCTGCTGAGCTTAAATGCAAAGTTTGGGATTTATCCGACAATTTGTTTGGAAGTTATGCTGTTCACAAGGAAGCACTATAATTTCAAAACTTAAGAGCTTTTACCAAAAGGTCTTACCTTGTTAATTGTGTATAATTAAAACATTGATGACAGGACCTTTAACGTGTTTGCGAATAGTGCAACAGTTGGCATTACTGTTAAGTCTACGCCGTATTTATTGATGTTTTGCAGGTAACGTGAAAGTAACACATATTGTAGCAAAGGAAATGAACTCAACTTATTGTAATGTTAACATTACAATGAACAGAATTTATTTTAAATACACATTTTAATGTTTATTTGGGGAATGCAACCCAGTGGACTGCTGCTTTGAAGATGTTAAAAGGTATAGGCGACAGGAGAGCTGCGCGCGCCGTCGAGTAAGATCATAATGCGTCGCTGAAATACAGTGACTTCGTTTTATGCCAAGGCCGCAGATCGCGAAAATGCGTGCTGCGCACAATCTACTACACTGCGGGGTTTTCCGTTCCGTAACTCCCGCGTTACTTACTCACGAGTGTTAGTAACATATATGTTATGAGTATTAGCCTTGTAATAAGTGTTGTTGAAAGTGGTGTTCATCTGCGCGAAGACATTCTTGACATCGTCGGATGAAATTACCATTCGCACGCATAACTCTTCTTGCGTAATGTTCATAACTTCTGTTTTTATATTGTCCTCAAGTTCTTCTATAGTGTGGGGGATTTTTCCTATAAACCTTAGTTTTTAGCGTTTTGCGACCCCGTTGTTCTAAATTTATTGATAAAAAATCTCAGTGTCTCTATTAGAAACTGGATAACCAGGAAATTGCTGCTTAAATTGTCTACATACTTATCTACGTGATTCACTTTTCACGTATGTATCGTGCGTAAAAATACGCTGTTCAAGCGTGAATTTGTTGGCAGGCATTTCCGTGGACTAATAAGAAAATAAAATTTCCAGGGAAATCACACACAACACACGTATTGTCGAGACACTTAACCAACACGAAGACAAAGCAACGACTGAGGCAGCTCACAGCTGATAAACGTACCCTTGATACGTCCTGCACCGCTGCTGTGCAGTGGCGTAATACCGAGGTCATTGCCGCCTCGTCCGATACGTATATAAGGCGGTTGTGGCTTTAGCATAAAACGAAGGCACTGTTATTATAAATGCCATAACACTTCAGTTATGTCACATGTAATCAGCGAATTATAGTGTGAACAACCAGAAAAGATGTTATGTTCGTATAATATGTTACAAATAAATAGTTACGAAAACATTTAGTGCATAATATTATTAATCTGAAATTTGAATATTTTAATTGTTAATGTACATTGCTTGTAATAATTTATGTTCGACTATAATCCGTTACTATAATTTATCACTACAAAGTAATAAGAAACAGACGACTGAAAAATGCAATGCCATAGCCCGGATTTGAACCACAGATCTCCCGGTCTCCGTCTGGTTGCTCTAATCACTGAGCTACCATTAATTGACTAATAGTAGTTGAAACTATGAAGCTCGGGACTTAAAGTGATTATAACATTGTAGATCGCCATCTCAATACAATTTGGGATCTCCTTGTGGTTTACCGGGAAACATGCGAATCAGTTGGGGAATTTAATGTCCTACCGGCGTGTTGCCATGGTAGCTCAGTGGTCCGTGGTTCAAATCCCGACTATGGCATTGCATTTTTCAGTCATCTGATTCTATCTTTCCAACCTTGTCCAACACACGGCTTGTGTGGAAGAACAATTAATTCCATTAATATGAAACAGTTGACTGTTACCTGTAACAGGTAATTAACAAATTAACGCCTTAGCATGTAGTCGTTGTTTACAAAGTCATTGCACCACTTATAACTGTTACAAGGACTGAGAGGAATAGCTCAGGCGATAGGGTCTGAGGCTGCATTTAGGAGCTCCCGGATTCGATTACCCTTGGACCGGTCAACCTTCCTTGTTCGTTTTTGTGGTTTTCCCAGGTCGGTAGATTATATACTAACTACCACAAATTTTTCTATGCCTCATCATGTCTCGTTTCATTTCCTTTCATCTTCGAGGTTGCAGGGCAGTGTGTATGGTGCATGCGGTGGATGTGTTTTAAGCAGAGAACTGTTTCTTCCCCGGTACGGCACCTTCCGCCCTTCGCTCAATCGAATAGTGGGAGGAGTATTGTAGGGGCGCCCGGGGATGCTAGCATGCTACCTGCGCCTGCAACCGTCAGATCTGAGGCAGTATTTTTAACACTTAAATGATTTTAGTCAAATTATATGATAAAAAATATAATAACAGCCCGCCTTAAAGCAATATGTGTATGTAACAATATATAAAAAGTGTATATTACAGTCATTGCATATGTTTATATTATTGTATACATGTAATAATGTTATCTTAATGTATTACGTAATTTAATAATGTAGGAGCTGTGAGAATAATAGGTTAAAATTGCTAACAATGAGGTAACCTTGAGGCAATAATAAGTAAGAAAGCGTAATAATGCTACTAGTCGTTCTTGGAGCAACAATAATGTAATTTTTGTCACAGTTTATAAAATAGCCAATCAACAACCAGCAAAAAGCCTAAGTTAAATAAAAGTATTCTATTGGTTTAGGAATAGCCAATCATAGACTTGAAATACAGAAATTTACAAATTTAGGCGGTAGAAATCAAGTTAGTTGCTTGTAGACAGCGCTCATAACTGGACGTGTTGATTGTAGACAGTGTTCCTAACTGGACGCGAGATGTGTCCTCGAGAAGTTTAATACGTATTTTGTGTGAGACAAAAATAGTTTTACGTGTTATAAAGCGCAAGTAATTAATTTAAAAAATCTCACAGCGCTCTCTATATCAGTGAAGTGTTATTTAAATCGTGTCAAGCATTGATAAAAGGAGTGAAGTAAAATTATAATCTGTGTAAGCCTACATTCTTCAGTCGCACCACAACCGTGCAAAGAGAAACATGCCTCTAACAATAATACTGATGCAGCCGAAGCAAACATAAATGTATAATATTTAAAGAAAGAGTCAAAATTACAAAGTTAATATTTTTTAAAACATTTTTGGGGCAAAGACCACCGGAAAGTACATTTTGGGGCGAAGGCTACCGGAAACGTTTATACATGTGGTTACAACGACTTCAAGTTCAGCTCCCCAACAGTCGAAATATAATACATCTTGTTCAAACTGCCTTTCCATACGTAGCAGCAATCACCTATCTCAGATCTGACAACCGTTTGTCTTCTCTCTCCTCATCTCTTCCTCCCGGAGGTTTAATACGTGCAACAAGCCGGTGTCGAAATCTTCTTCCGCGTCTTTACTTGTAAATAACGGCTACTTATACCTTTTCCGTACGGTTTCGCAATAATTACCTTAATCATTATTTGGAAAATATTCTCATTGTGTTAGCTTGACTCACGTCTCCCTACACTGAAAAATATCATTCTCCTAGCAAAAAATTCCATTTCTTTGCTTCTACAATAAAGGGGAGATTAAAAGCTCTATCCGTCAATGTTTAATCTGCTAAATTAATGATCCATTATCTCAGATATTGTTAAGATATCACACTTGAAGTTTTACAGAATACAGATGAATGACTTCTAAGTACACTGGCATACTTTTACTTAATAAGTTTGTGTATTAAAGAAGATAGGATTCTGTTCTTAATTTACCATCTTTTGATTAATATTTACCTCAATTATTTTTTTAAAAAATAACTAACCATATTATGAATACGAATGTTGATCCACAGTAACACTCAGAGGCTTTTTTTAATCATCTTAAACTCAACTGAACTATCTTCAACAGTTTCTGAGAAAACGGGTTATTCACAGAGAAAGCTGTTTGAAACAAAATTGGAAAAAAACAAACTCCCATATATTTGCAAAGAAATAAATCTCACGGCTTGAGCACACAAAAGCTACCACATTAAAAAGTGGGTGGTACCAATTTGTAGAGCAAAATTTCCCCTAAAATATGGACTAATGTTTATCACTCCATTCTTAAGTGTGTAAGAGTTATGCTTTTTCTGGAAGTTGCAGTATCATTTTTAAAAATATATTTAAAATATAAGTATTGTGCCTACAATTGAAAAACTGTATATTATACATTAAGAGAGTGAAACAGATGATTTTCCACGAGGTACATGATTGGAACCCGAGAGATTTATCCCGAGCGCTAAAAATGTACTGAGGGGAAAATATTTCGAGATCCCGTAATGTGAATACTATTTTTTTCACGACCGGAAAAATCGACCGAGCTTAATTTTATATTCCAGATTTATATTATACATTATATTAATATTATATTAATTTTTATTGAATTTCGCTGGAGCTATTTCATTGAGGTGCTTTGAAATTATTGATAAAAGATAAGAGGCATTGAAATGATTAAAGGAGAAGCGTAGTAGGTTGTTGCATAGTAAGTAGGGGAAGTATTGCATTCCACCCAAAAGTTCGATACTGAGATTTCACCGGAAGCACATGTTTTGAGGCCTCCTGAATAAAAAAATATCATTTTTAGAAGAAGGTGCGTGTGTGTCTCTGTGGATGTTTGTCCGTGTGTTCGTGAACAGCATAAATCAAAAACGAAAAGTCGAATAAATAACCAAAATTGGTGTTTAGGTTCAGTGACCTTTTCAACGATGCGACAAGATGATTTTCAAGTAAATCTCCCCACCCCAGACTACCCTTTACATGGAAAATTTTTCGAACATTTCGATTTTCTCAAAAATGGCTCTAACGATTTTGAATAAAATATGATATTTTAAGATATTTTTATGGCAAATGAAATGTATATCTTGAATTGTCTTAGGATGTTCCCAAAAGCCCTCTTCATTCTGAATGACTTTTGCATAACTGGAAAACCGTAAGAGCTAGACAAAATGTTACTACACAAAAAATGTAGATCTCGTTAAAACACACAATTTATATCATATGCATTTTTTTGCCGAGTGAACCATTTTCGAAATATTCCTTATTTGTTGAATTTTCCAATACTTATACTTTTTTCAAATGAGAATTCGTTATTGGTTTTTTTACGTCCTGGACATGCAAAGAGAGTGAATGTTCTACATAGTAACCAGCTCTTAAAAGATTTGACTATCGCTTAAAGCCTACCATATTCCCCTTGCACCTACAAGAAAATTAGCAATAATATAGTTTCTGCAAAAGTTTATCTTGATTAACTTGAAGTAGGTGGCGAATAAGCGTTTGTAAAAATAGTTTGTACAAGAATAGAGAAAGTCATGTGAGTCCAACACATAAATAGATTGCATTGTTTTCGTTGTGAATTTGAATGAAAAATGGATAGTTAAGAAGAACCAAAAGATATTAAATGTGCTGCTAGTAAGGCAGTTAGTGGTTAATTAGTGAAAAATTCAGAACATTATACGAAGGAGCGTAGATAATCGCCATCAGTATGCCATTAGTCGATGACAGGTAGAAAAAATTAAATCAAATTGAGTTGTGTTTATGGAAGCTCTTTAACTACTGTGGTTCTTAGCGTCCCATTCTATATTGGGCGTGAAAGACCGGTAATTTTGCTCAGAGACCTCTTTATCAGGCTTGAGGTTCTTTTACGTGCCATAAATCTACGACACGGGACCACCGGTTTTACTTCCCTTCCGAAGGAAGCCGTGCTAAGGATTTTTACGCCCGAGAAAATCCATCGTCCTCCGCCGGGTTTGAATCCGCGACCTCGGAAACTAGAGGCCAGCATGGTAACCACTACACCACGGAGGACGACGATGACAGGTAGAGTATGCTAGTCGACCAATCAAAGTCGTACCACAATGATATTAATTCACCTTCGATTACTACAGTGATAGTATTTCATGGTGTGCACTTGTTTTTAATTTGTATGAATGCAGTGAGTGAGAGCACGTAGCATTTGTTTCCTCTTGACAAACACGCATCATAATCTACACTGCAGTGACTAACAAACATGGTTGGCGCTAAACTCGGTAAGTTCATAATAAGTTTTTCGTGTGATTATCTAGCCCAGTAACACTCGTGCTACTAGTTTACATGACAATTTAATTTCTGTTTCAAACTCATGCATCTTTTCATAAGATAATTATTTCGAGATCTTCGGTCTCGATATAATTATCGTGAAAAGAAGCATTCGTTAACCTCAGATAATTGTCGTAAAACTATCAGACTAGTGCCACTAGAGTTGATAATTTTGTTGCAAATAAAATTACATTACTCGACAGGTCTCACAAGGCCCAAAAACTTCCAAAAAGTGCAGTAGATATGTGATAATCCCATTTTATCAGGTAATGGAATTCCCCAAGTTAACTGAATACCTGTACGAATTTTACCTTCATAATTAATATTAATAAGTGCGAATATTGATATCTTCATTTTTTTCATTGTTAGTTATTATTTCTCTCCCAATTTAGCTCCAAACGTGGGAAAATCCAATTTATAAGTCTGCACAATAAACTGATTTTTTACCAACTTTCATCCTTTAATCTTCCATTAACGAAAATCCTTAACGTTAAGGAGGAAGAATAGCTAAACCCAAAGACCACAGATTTGATTAAAACCTAAATAAAATGTTCGTTTTCATGATAGATTTTGTAGTTACTATGTATCCCTCCTAAAAAGAAAAATTAGGCTCATTAAGACGCCGCGGGTGGTTAGCACCACGTCATATTGCAGACAGGAGTCTGCCCATTGCAACTCGTTCCAAGTGAGCACAGCAGGTGTTAAACAAAAACTCGGAAACTGATTTTGTAATTGGGTTAATATTTCTACGCGCCATTAAGCCATTTGAGCATGGAGCCAAATACTGTCGTGTACAAGAAACTTTATTGCGGCCTTCATACAGTGACAGCCTCGCGTTTATTGTAGATATTACAGCAGTTTTCTGTGCTCGATATAACTTATGATCAACGGGCAGTTTCAGCATATTCCGGCACACAAACGGACGTTTTAAATAACTTTCATTTGAGGGGTATGTGGAAATAGCTAAATATGGCAACGCAATTCTATTCCTGTTTCCATTTTTGTGTTTTACTTTTGTTATTTAATTATGCTGCTACCCATGTAAACGCGGTTTTACTTTGTTTGCTTTTAAAGTTGTTTTCATTTTTCATTTATATGCCGCCTTAACATCTAAGGTCACATCGGCGCGCTGCTTTGGAGCAATTGCTCATCGGCAGATTTACGGCATGTAAAAGAACCTCAAGCCTGATAAAGAGGCCTCCGAGCAAAATGTCCGGTCTTTCACGCCCATATACAATGGAACGCTAAGGACTACAGTACTTAAAGAGTGTCCATAAATAAAACACAATTTCATTTTCATTTTGGCAATGACGTTCCTTGTTTTACGGTTGTGTAGCTTTGGATTTGTTTACATTGCATTTTCTTTATAAACATTAAATTCAGCATACATTTACACTTTCAGCCGTACTTCCAGAGTCTAGGGAGGATGGGGAATAATCCTGGATAATGAAAAATTCCAATCCTCCAGCTTGGAATCGAACCTGGGACATCTTCTCATATTCCAGAAGCTTTTAATTTTATTTTGGATCACTTTTATATAGGTTACAATACACCTAAACGTATGTATTTAAAATTTGTAGACCATTTTTCTATATTTCAGCATATTCGATTACTATGCATGTTCTTCCTAATCGTACATTTAAATTTAAATATACTTTAAAATACTATACATTAGCTATTTTACCCGTATTGCATCTCGTTAACTAAGGAATTGAACTGAGGATAGGGTAGCTCTAAAAGCGAGTAGACAATTTTCAGTGGTACCTAATGCATAAGTTTCCAAAGTCTTGTCCAGCTGGGTGAAATGATGCGAATTTACATATAATGTGTTGAAAATATGAATAGGGATAATTATAAGGCATCCTGTAATTTACGGCAAATCCTGTAGCTCAAGCACATACATTTGTGATCTGATTGACCGAGAAACATAGTTTTGTCTTTAAGGTATTAAAAATACAGGTTATTCAAAAAGAAGGAACAGATTTAAAATATTCGTTTTTAATGAACGACAATAGATAGCGACACATAAATACATCATTGAATAGAGCAAAGTTCAAAGTTTTAAGCCCCACCTATTAATTCCATTCAGTGCCTACAGCGGCGCTGTATTTGTTTACGAGAAAATGGCGACGCCACAGAAAAGTCGTTTTGTGTGCTGCATTATGCAAAGAGTGAATCCGAAGTTGCATTGCAGCGTGCATTTCGTTGTAAGTTTAACAACGAGCCGCCTCGTCATAAAAAATTTACAATTGATACAATAAATTCGTAGAAGATGTTTGCGTATGGTCGTCCTCGAATAACAAATGATGCTCATTTTGAACATATAAAATAAAATTTTGAACTTTCCTCTATTCAGTGAAGTACCGCATGTGTCGCCATCTATTGTCGTTCATAATAAATACATATTTAAAGACTGTTCCTTCTTTTTGAATAACCCTGTATAGGGCGAGGGTAGTTTACAAAAATTTGAAGGTATTATACAATTGAAAATACGGGTTGGGTAGTTTTTGGACGTTCTAAGCTAACGTATGATTTTTACTAGGTCCTTTATAAATAATGTGCAATATTTTTACCAGTTGATTTAAACAATGCATTTAAACAGTTGAAAATATCATAGGAGTAGTTTTTGAGAACTGTAAGGTTTTTATATAATTTTCGTTAGTGCCTATACACTAACTGTAGAAAGTTTTATCTAAATAAGCCAAAGAGTGTTCATTTCTATGTTGGGTGTATACACAATAGGAATTAAAAATAATGGTGGCGGTAGTTGAGGGTAGCCTATCATTTTTAACAGATTCTAAAACCAAGTGTACCTAGTTTTGTCAAAAATGCTGCAGCGAAATTGGAGAGAAATTTGGTGATAAGTACACGATGTGTAACTTCCCCGCTTCAACAACTAAATTTTAAAAGATTTTAAGCCTGCGCATCTACTCTTTTGGGCTGAAATTCATTAACATGCTGTCATGTTCGCAATAAAATATCAAAATATCCTGTGATAGCCATCTTCAACAAAATTACATTACAATAACTTGTTACAAATATGAAACCACCCTACCCCCTCCAGTTTTAAAATGTTTGGAAATATTTTATAGCCTATGTACGTTCGGAAGAACATTATTTTTCATTGGTGACACACACACACACACACACACACACACACATTCTCTCCCTCGTTTAATTAATCTGTTGTATAAACATACCAACGTTACCAATTTTTTGCTTAAGTTCTTTAAGATGTTTATTGTAATTTATTTTGAAGTATTTATCGCATTCAGCGTTTTTTTATTTTGTTCTGTAACATAAATGTGCATTTTAAGTGACCATAATAAATGGGGAAATCTATTAAGTTAACATAATAAATAAGTAAATAAAGTGGTTATACATAGAAGTAAATCTGTGTTAGTGAAGAGTTGCCATGACTCCATACCCCATGTCAACAGTCATAGTCTACTCACTACCACCTATTTTCTTATTTATTCTTTATTTTATTCACACTGAAGGCATTTTTCTGTCTTAATCCTTCCCGAAAATGCCTTCAGTTGGATACTACTGCTGTATACACATGGGCCATTTAGGTTGAGACTATACAATATCTCCAAAACTAAGAGTTGTAGAAAGAAATGTCTTCAATAAAAGTTGCTTGATATTATGGTGGAAAGGAAATTTCATTAGTCATGTTTTATTTGGAGAACGTTGTGATGGTCATTTAAGGGTCAATTTAAATTGACTCTAATTGTAGGTTCCCATTTAAAAAATTAAGTTGTCCCTAAATTGACCAAGTGGCTCTAACATCCTGCAAACAAAACACGTCTAATGGCATTTACTTTCCCCCATAATATCAAACAACTTTTGTTAAAGACATTTCTTTCTACAGCGCTTAGTTTTGGGGATATTCTACAGTCTCAACTTAAATGGTCCACCCTGCATACGAGCGGTCGTTTTATGGTCTGGTTCGGATCGCGTGAATGCGTACTCCGCGCGCTGTCTACCACACCGGGAGGTTTCTTAAGTCCCCGCGCTACGTACTCTTTGAGTAATAGTAACATGCACTATAATGATTACTAATCTTGTTATAAATGATACTGAAAGAGGTGTCCTACTGCATTGGGATATTCCTGACGTTCCCCGTCACGAGGTTGTAATTCATGAACAACAATAATCACTATGTAGGGTTTCAATTTTAAAAGTTTAATAGTTGAATGCGCAGAGATTTTTGAAACACCCACTTGCTCTGCAACACGTCTTAGAGACTTTTATGGAGAGCGTTCGAAAGATGCATCAATTTCGTAAATTGTTTCCTCCGTTAGAAAGTACCTTTTTCGCTTTTTAGGTTGTCCTAAGTTTATTAGCCAGACTTCTGACGGTATCTCTATTTGGAACTGGAATGCCAGTAAATGCCTCCTGAAATTGTCTACACGCCTGTATACATGATTCGGTTTTTAGTATGTATCAAACGTAAAAATTCTTTGTTCAAGCGTACATTTTTGGTAGCCATTTCAGTGGACTAATAACAAGAGAGGAACGGCAACAATAATAAAACATTCTAAAGTAACTTACAGACAACAGAGGTGTTTGAAATAAGCTGTCACTTTTGCGATGCACAATGAACAAACTCTAGTCTTTACAGCACGAACAGAAGGCAGAAACTGAACATTGACATTCGCAGCCAATAAAGTGTAGCCTTAAGCAGATCATTCACTGCTAGGAGCTAGTCGAACATACCGAGGCGCAAGCGAATCATGCATTCACGCTATCGTACCGGGTACAAAACAACTACTCTGTATATATGTTTAGATATATAAGATCGATAAATAGGTATATGTTGCTCAAATATCACATACTCTTCATTAACTCATAGAAACAGCTCTTCAAAATTTAATGAATATTTCGGAAATGGCTAATATCTGAAGAAAAAGAAATTTAATAAATTTCTAATGAGCTCTACACGTATTCTACAGTAACCCTTTTCTCTCTATGGATCAAAACGAACAGAGTACTTCGTTGGTATATAATAACTTTGAAAACATTAATTTTATTTTGCGTGTTAACATATCAATAACGAAGTTTTAATCAAAATAAAAACATCTCTGAAATTATTTATGGTGGGGAACTCATGGACGTCTTTAACTGATCTCCTTAAAAAAGCCCAAACTATGTATGAAATTTGTGTTTATTCCAGTTTTCATTTTGTTATTCTGTACCACGTATCTGGTAGGTAGAGGAGGTATTGCATTCCACCCAAAAATTCGACACTAGGGCTATCACCGGGAATACAAGGTTTGAGGGACACTGAATTAAAACAAGCATTTTTAGAAAGAAGTTCGTGTGTGTGTGTGTGTGTGTGTGTGTGTGTGTGTGTGTGTGTAAACAGCATAACATAAAAACCAAATGCAAGATAAATATCAAACTTGACATTTAAGTTCAGCATCTTCCAAAAATGTTACACGAAGATTTTCAAGAAAATCCCCTCACATCCAAACTACCCTTTACATCGAAAAATTTCGTTATTTTTTATTTTCTAAAAAATGGCTCTAAAATTTTTATCAAAATACACACATTTAAGACACCAAGTATATCTTCAATTTTCTGGGAGTAGCCTATGAAGTTCTCTTCATTCGTATTGCATTTGTATAATTTTGTATAGCTGATAAACCTTAAGAGAGAGAGAGAGAGAGAGAGAAAGAGAGAGAGAGAAGGACAGAGAGACAAGCTTACTACACAACAATGTAGAACTCTATAAAACACATGATTTATTTAAAGTAACTTCTTTTGTGTCACCAGTCATTTCCGATATATCTGTTGTTATTGGTATGAATATTTCATTACTCAGTTTTTACTTTCTCTACTACGTACATCAGATTTTTTGAAGTGGCCATCATTCAGTTGTTTCTGGAAAGAGTATGGGATTTCAATGCCAGTATTTGGCGACCAGTTTGTAAACACCTTGACTATCTTTTGGGTTTCTTGAATCTCCCCTGCACGTATAACGACATTTATAATGAAGCTACTTCTGCAAAGGTTCATCTCGGTTAACACTAGTAAGAATTTTATTTTATATAGAATTTTGTATAGAATCTGTTTTATAAAATATTACTTTCGTAAGAATAGTATGTAGAAGTTAAGATAGCGGGTAGAGAAAGTCATGTAAATATAGCACATTGTATCTTTTTAACCGTGCTGTTCACAGAAACACAAACTTTTTCTTTCGAAAAGTCTTCTTTGGGGTTTCATGGGGACCCCAAAAGTTGGAAATCGCAATCTCATATTTGGATATAATGCAACGCTTCCTCTGCATTAAGTAAGGGGTAGAAAAAATGAAAAAAGCTGTGTAAGGATATATTATTATTATTATTATTATTATTATTATCATCATCATCATCATCTTCTTCTTCTTCTTCATCATCGCTCGGTCATTAGTTGGTGCTTCGTCGCGTGGTAAACATACGAGTGAAAGGAAAGAGAGTATATGTTATTATTCGTCCGCCGTGTAGTGGTGTAGTGGTTACCATGTTAGTTCCCGAGGTTGCGGGTTCAAACCCGGCGGAGGGCGATGGATTTTTTCGGACGTAGGAATCCTTAGTATGGTTTCCTTCGGAAGGGAAGTAAAGCCGGTGATCCCGTGTCGTAGATTTACGGCACGTAAAAGAACCTCATGCCTGATAAAGAAGCCTCTGAGCAAAATTACGGGTGATTCACGCCCATATAGAATGGAACGCTAAGGACGCTAAGTTAAAGAGCGTCCATAAATAAAGCATCTCAACTCAAACATATGTTATTATATTTATAAACTATTTTATATACTGTATGGGAAAAGTGTGTCACAAGATCTAAAAAGCCATCACAAAATGTTAGGAACATCTGCAAACACTTTATGTTAAAATACTGTTGCTCTGTAAGAGATATAGAAATAAATGTATGACTTTCTCATTCCCCCTATGAAGTTCTGATACCAACTGTTTCTTTAGCTTTAAGATTCTTTCCACCCTGTATTACATGCGGTGATGCCAGATGTTCTCGATAGTTAGTACTCGTAGGAAGTCTAAGTTACAATGAATCGACAAAGCTGGCAAGTGAACAAAAGCCGATCACGGATTATCCTCCCATATGAATGCAATTACCGCTGGCTTCCATGGTATGTTATTTAGTCCAGCTATAATAAGAATTTTTGCGTGTAAGAATAGCACTGGCAAGTGAATGTGAGCCACATTATTTATGTGTGGAGCATTAACCCTGGGAGTGGTTTTCAAAACAACAGGTCCGCCCAGGTTTGGATTCGTTCCATAGCAGCAGAATAGCTTCGTTGTACGAAATCTGACTGATAAACAAGGTAACGGAGTCTTTGTATCTTTACGACAGGAACGGTAATACTTTGTTCAAAGTTCAAGAATCTTACAACCAAATGCTCGGGAGGATGATGGCATAAAATGTGCAAGAAGAGGTAAAAATTGAAACGGAAATCACGGTTCACAGGGAAAACGGAATGTATGCCAAATAATGAAATAAACAGTTGTTTAATATAAAGTGAACAAAAATTATGAAATATTGCTTATCTATAAGAGAGAATCTGTATGTGGGTGTGTACATATATAAAATAATCTCGGAAATCACTAAACCGATTTGAAGAATACCTTTTCAGTGAAAATCATTTATTTCCGACACACATAGCTTATAAAACCCCTAATAATTTATATTCTTAAATTATTAATTGATTGAAAAACATTTACAGCCCTGGATACCAGAATAGCAACATGTTGCTATCATAAAGAACATACTTGCAAAGAACGCTTTAACTTTTCGTTGAATTCTATAGTTATTGTTTCTCCACAGAGATGCGTGTAAAAATATGACAAAACTTAAAACGGGGAAAAGAAATAATGGTTGGCAAAGAACAATGTGGGTGGTTGAAGACGAACAGGCTACTAGGCTTAATGCCTGCAGTGAAGATTTCGAAGTTGGTTAATTGACTGAATTGCAAGCAGGTGAAAAAATATCGTTGGTCAGTCACAAACAAATGGCATCCCAATGCGTATAGTCGAGTTTCCAAATTGTTATCGACAAGAATTCCCATTTCCGTTTCCGGTGCACTGTGAACCAAACTGAGGTCTATTCGTTTTCTTCGATCTGGGGTTTATTGTAAACTAGCCTTCAATGTAAAGCTTGAGAACGAATCACTTACCAAGCCAGGCGATTACGAAAGCAATGAGAAATGGTGATTCAGCTGAATCAGCTTCATTCACAAGTCAGTTAAGGCTAAAGTTACAGAAGCGCCTTTCCCCATTATATTGCATGATTTCATTTGATGTAAGATTTAATGGAATATTACTTTGATTGACTTACAGGAAACGCAGTTATTTTCCGTACATGCTGGGCAACATTGTGAAGCCTCATCCATACTTTACTCCTTCCGTCCTTGTCTGTCACAAAGTGGAACGAAAGTAATGTGGAAAAGAAATGAGAAAATTAAAATGTTTTATATATCAAAAAACTAACGAAGATTTTAAAATATTAAATATGCTTCGATGGCACCAAATATCGACAGAGGTATCGAGAGTATTGGGGTGCGATCCATTCTTACAATCTCAACCTTTTTACCACTTCTTGTATACACATTTCAAACAAAAAAAATCTGATGTGTTACACTCACATGACTTTCTCTACTCTTGTACAAACTATTTTTACAAACGCTTATTCTCCATATGCTTCATGTTAATCGAGATAAACATTTGAAGACTCTATCTTATTGCTAATTTTCTTGTAGATGTAAGGGGAACGTATATTTACAAAGACAATATAAAAATACAGTAGCCTTTAAGCATATGCATATCTCTTAATAGCTGGTTGCTAGTTGCAGAACCATTGTCTTTGCCACAGATTAATTCTCTTTGCATATCCAAGACAAAAAAATGAATAACGAATTCCCATTTGAGAAAATAAGTATTGAAAAATTTAAGGGAATAACAAGCAATATCTCGAAAATGGTTCACTCAACAAAAAAAATGTATATGACATAAATTGTGTATTTTAACGCGATCTACATTTTTGTGTAGTAAAATGTTGTCTATCTCTTATGGTTTACCAGTTATGCAAAAGTCGTTCACAATGAAGAATATACTTTTGGAGACATTCCCAGAAAATTCAAGATATACTTTTATGTCATGGAAATATCTTAAACCTATGATATTTTAATCAAAATCGTTAGAGCCATTTTTGAGAAAATTAAAATTTTCGAAAAATGTTCCATGTAAAGTGTAATCTGGGGTGGGGGATTTTCTTGAAAACCTTCGTGTTGCATCTCTGGAAGATACTGAACCAAGTTTGGTGTTTATCCGACTGTTCGTTTCTGAGTTATGCTGTTCACAGACAGACACACACGGACATGTTTCCAAAAATACTTTTTTTGGTTTCAGGGGATCTCAAAACAAGTATTTCCGGCGAAATCTCGGTATTGAATTTTTGGGTGGAATACAATACTTCCCCTGCTTACTATACGTAGTAGAGAAAGTAAAAATGCGAAGCCTACTAAGACAGCTGCCTTTATATTCTGTTTATTTTTATTTAATGTTAATTTAATATTTGATTTTGAAAACATGAAAAAGCGAGTAAGAAAGTATCTCTTCAGTGCACGGGATAACGCGAACGGAGCCGGAGGGACTATCATAAGGAAAGACTGGAATTACCAAAAATAAGTAGCCCATGTACTACCTTGTGTCCCTGTGTCACAAGAGATCAAAGCTGTCAAAAGCAAATTCAACAAAATCTATGTAAACAAGACAACAGTGTCAGCCGGATTTAATCATCAGGTAAGATTTAACTTTGTTCGCTTACAAAGGACCCACTGGACAATTGCCTACTCTTGACTTGAAGGAAAAAAAGGAACATGATTAAAATAGCTTTTGGCAAGCTACACGGATGGAAAGCACCGAAAAATTCTGCTTCTAGACGAGAAAATTTTCACAGTGGAAGAATCGTGCAATGAACAGGATGATTTCTGTCTTATGGACAGACGCGTCAGTAGGTGACATGCGAAAACGATTTCTATGGCGCACCATACGAATGTATTTAACTTACATCGATCATCGATTATCCAGCGTTGCACCATTGACTCTCTTAAATCTCGAATGACGATTTAATTCACTTCATTTACCTCTCTCAGTCTTCTTTATGAAGTTATTACAGGATGTTCTAGAAGACTTTTTATGCTGAATCTTCCTATTTACCCCAACATGTTCGTAATAATGAACCAAAAATACCGCGATATTCACGGAAATTTAAATAAATATTTTGTTATGTTGTATTTCACACTGCCTTAACCTCCTCCTACGACCTATCAAATTCTGAAAATGTTTATAGCCTGTAAGAATATTTTAGCGGTGTTATCGATATCTTTGAAAAGTAAGCACAGCAAGTGCAGTTTTAACTTGTGGTGTCTCATCTTTGATCCCCTGAATATTTAATAACATTAAACTCCATAACGGAAGCCATAATTAATATTAATATGAATATTCAATATTCAAAGAAAGGGGCGAAATTGGTGTATATGAATAATCCACCACCCCGCAAGTTATCGATTTAAAAGTTTGGCACATATTCTGTAACCCTAGATTGTAACCCTTGCTGATGTTAGGCTAAACATAATTCTCTCTTGTAAAAGTAGAATCAAACTGAATATTTGAACCCTAGATCTTCCAGTTTTCATCTGAGCAACTGAGCTATTACGACAACGTGCCGATTGGACATTAAATCGTCCAACTGACTCGCATTTGAATGGAATATATAAGAAATAGCGGATTTAATATAGCTAGTGCACATACGTGTAGCAAAATACAAAACACGCCGATAGGTTAAGTTTCCACCACTGAATGCAGGAAATACAACCTTCCACCACGGCAGCACGAACGGACAGTGGATAAAAACCATATCTTCTAAAATATTTTGTATTATTTTGTTTGCGGACCTAGTAACATTGCTTTCAGTGTCGAAAAATAGGAACTAAACAAGCATAGTGGAAGGATGTGTAAAGAACACTAGAACACGAAATTTAAAGTATTAAAACATTTAAAATGAAGCTTGATGTTGTGCGTGTTTGGAGGTAAGAGCATCATGCACCTTTAATGTGTAGCATCACTTCGATACCAACGAAAATGCTGTTCGTTGCCAAGTGAATTAAAGAAGATCTTATATCACAAAAAGATAAAACAATAAACAACGATTTCTTTAAAGGCTTCAAGATTCAACACTAAATACGAGGGCGATACTGAATAGTTTTAGAATGCCATGTTTGGGAATTGGTAGGCTTTAAGCGATAGTCAAATATTTTAAGAGCTGGTTGCTATGTGAAGCATTCCATTCTCTTTGCATGTCCAGAACATAAAAAAAAAACAAAAAGTTTTCCCATTTGAGAAAAAGTATAAGTATTGGAAAAGCAAATGATGTGTTATTATATTTGACAGCGAATGTTTTGCAAGTCGATGATCGTGTAGTTTGTTAGCTTTGCTCAAATAGTTTACTAATTATCATCATTTAGAGATTTTGTGTTCACCCTAAAATGAATTTGATTAGAGAACATTTCCGGTCTATGTTTTTTTGCGATTTTAAATCGTCATTAACGTCTAAACAATGTGTATATCGGCTTAGAAATCATTTGGCAAAGAAGTCCCATCTAAGGTAACAATTTATAATTGGGACGGCGAATTCAAAAGAGATTGGTTGTTTCTTAACTATGAATTTCGTGAAGAACATCCAAGAACTACTGCTATTGATGAAAATATTGCGGCTATTCGAGCAATGTTTGAAGAGATCGTGAGGGAGTGTTTTTAACACTTAAATTATTTCAGTCAAATTATAATATATAAATTCAATAAAAGCCCGTCTTGAAGCAATATGTGTATGTAATAATTTGTAAAATGTATGTAACAGTCATTGCATATGCTTATATTATTGCATACTTGTTCAATAATGTTATATGAATGTAGTACGTAGTTTAGTAATGTAGGAGCTGTGAGAAATAGGTCAAAAGTTGCTAACAATGAGGTAGCAATGAGGTAACCTTGAGGTAATAATGAATTTGAAAGTTTAATAATACTACTTGTGATTCCTGGAAGCAATAATGTAAATTTTTAGACAGTTTAAAAATAGCCAATCAACAACCAGAAAAAGCTTTGGTTACATGAAGGTATTCTATTGGATTAGGAATAGCCAATCAGAGACTTGAAATATAAATTTACAAGTTTAGGCGGTTGAAATCAGTTCAATTGCCTGCAGACAGTGTTTGTAACCGGATGCGAGATGCGTCCTCTAGAGATTTAATACGTATTCGTGTGAGACGAAAAATATGTTTACGTGTTAAAAAGTACAAGTAATTAATAAAAGAATCTCACAGCTCTATATCAGTGAAGTGTTATTTAAATCGTATCAAGTATTAATAAAAGGAGTGAAGTAAAATTATAATCTGTGTAAGCCTACATTCTTAAGTCGCACCACAACCCTGCTAAGAGAAGCGTGTCTCTAACAATAATACTGACGCAGCCGAGGCAAACATAAATATATAATATTTAAAGAAACAGTCAAATAACAAAGTTAATATTTTTTAAACTTGGGGCAAAGGCTACCGGAAACTGTTTACTATACGTGCGGTTGCAACTACTACAAGTTCGGCTCCCCAACAGTTGAAATATAACAAACTAACTACTTCAATTGACGGACATCTCGTGAATTTATTCGGGTGATATTGGGCAATGGTGTGAGTCAAATCTGAAAACATCAACAGTTATACGTGAGAAAACTTTGTTGTCGATGGATTCCACATAAACTGACTCCCGACCAAAAACTACAGCACATTGATTGGTACAGAAAAGCTCTGGATTCAAAGACAGCACTTCAAATTTGGTTTGGAATATCTTTACTGGTGATGAATCTTGGATTTACTATGATCCTGAAAAGAAAAGTTATCGGCTCAATGTGTCTTTCGAACAGAACCTAAGACTACAAAAGTCCGACGAATTTGCAATGTTGGTAAGAAGATGCTTCCGCGTTATTTTTCTAAAATGGGCCGTATTGCTACTATAATATTGGAAGATAGACGTGCCGTTACTGCCGAATGGTACACAAAGTCTGTTTACCGCAAATTTTTTAAACATTTCGTGAAAAAGTAAAAATAATGTTACATCCTGATAAGGCATCGTTGGGTGCAGAAAGCCAACAACCGATTATTTGGATGCCCTAAAGGTCAGTACCATGGACCCTCCACCATGCAGCTGTAACCTAGCATCTTTTGATTTCTTTTTGTTTCAAAAAATTAAAGATAAAATGCGTGGAATCACGTTTTCATCATCAAATGAAGCAGTGAAACATTATAAAAACCTGGTTTCTGGAGTGCCTCAGGAAAAGTGGCATGCTTTAAGGACCGGTTTCATCGAATGCAAAAATGTATTGATATATTTTCAAAAACAGCAAAATTATTTAAATTTTTTAAAACTAATCTTTGTTTGATTTTCTAAATATTGTCAGTGTCGCCCTCACACGAGTACAGTGTGGTGTTAAAATTGGTTTTGACATTGTGTTATAATAAAACAAATGTGACTGTCAATTGGTCAGCGTGCTGACTTCTTAATCCACAGTTTCGATCCTTAGGTAGGGAGTGCGATTTTTTCTTTATCTAGAAACATTCCGTACCCTCTACAGAGTCTGGAAGTGTGAACGCGGGAGTGAATCTGAGTATGTATCGAAGGAATTTAACATATATATTTATTTATATCCACTTGGTCCGTTTTTTCTCTAGTTATTCTTGAGGGTTTTTTTTTGTTTGCATGTGGTACTACAATTAATATCGTTCAATTCAGCCTTTACTCTCTTTCGATCGCTCACTAACGTGTAGAACCCAGGACTCTTTTTCTTAGCGTATACAACTACTACTCGCACGCAGCAACAACTCGCTGAGGAAACAGCAAAGCAGAACAGAACTGAACTAAACAACAACACAGCGATTTGCCTTTCTTTTATACCCGAGCGGTATCTTATCGGAGTATCTTTGAAACCAGATGGAACAGGGAAGTATGGATATTTCTATCCTCTTCCCAATAGGAGTTCCGTACAGTTCGTAAGCCGGGAGCACTTCTCTCTAACCAACCACACGCCGGCCGATGACGAAATCACGCTCTTGTCTGTGCAATCTAAAGTAAATGTATATCTATTTCTTAAGGCGAAGATAATTAAATGAAAATTTACGTAAAAATATCAAGAGAGTACCATCCATATATCTGCAAGTTATGCAATCAATTTAATTAATAACAAACTACAAACATTAATACAGAAATTGAAGAGTCACAAAATTGTTTCATCACGATTGACATAATAAACAAATGGCATACTAGACAGTCTAAAAAATTCTGACTTCAATTGGCAGTTTGTCGAAGGTGAATTTCCATTGCTGCTCTATCAGAGCTTCAACTGATGCAAAGAGATGGTCATAGCGTAGTTTCCCAAGAGACTGTCGTCTTATGTAAATGGTAGCTCAGATGAGATGGTATGGAAAGTTGCAGCTCGTTGTAAAGTCACTTTGTTTGAAAGTAAACACAACCCTTCGCTTCTTATGAACAAGGGTGAAATGCTTAAAAGGTTCGAATTCAGCGTCCAATCATGGGATTCACATACATAGAACTGTTAATATTGTTGAAATGTCATGGCAATTCTGTGCAGAATATTTGTTAGAATTTTCTTTTTCTGTATTAGCACTAAAATAAATAGTGGAGGAAAGAAAAAGACACTGTAAACAATAAGTTTTGAAACCTTATATTGAGAACACTAGATATCGATGCTGGAGAAATATAACAAACTAAAAATAAATTAAAAGCAGTATAGTCAATATACGGAAATTTATATCTTTAGGGGATTCAGTTACTTAGGAATGAAATTGAGTAGCTCCGGATGATGTGAAAAACGTTAGCAAATCACTATAAATCGGGGAAAATAAATGAAACGGAGAGAGAGATTATATATACAAGTGCAATGGCGTTGCACATGTGAAGTAATGTAGGAGGATAGTTATATAGAGCATTAGTAGACTCTCTATGGGTGTGTGAAACACAAATTGGGTAGTAAGAGGGTTTGAAAAAGATATACATAGGGTTAAACCTGTTTCTAGGGTTATTATAGAGTAGGGCAGATGAAGAGGCAAAATTGGTATTAGGAATGGTTAGTGTAAAATGGTTAATTTTTTTAAGAATAATGAAACATTAGTTCAGGTTAAATCAACTCATAGAGAGGAAGAAGGGGGAAAGGGAACTGGATTGATTTGGTTAAAGGACAGCTATACAGAATGTTTCAGGACCTCTGCGACAAACTCAGGAACGATAGATCACGCAAAAGGGAACATTTTTTGTTAAGCAACCACCATCCTTCGATGCATCGTTACGGAGTTATTCACCCCTGTTTGAAGCGTATCCGGTAGGATAGGTTCGAGAGGCACAGCCAATACGCTTTGACTCCCAGTTTGTTTACAACCGCTGAATCAAGTGACATCACCTCTTTCTTGTCCCTTACGTCTGGTTAGGTTTGATAGGTCTGAGACGCACAGTCCAATTTAACTCAGTGTTTGTGAACAACAGCTCCCTCCAGAAAGTACAGGGACTGTGGCCGAATGACTTCCACCACGTGTTCAGTTTGCCCAGTGGTTTCTACAACGAAGTATCGCAGATCCTACATTTCCCGCGCAAATCTCGTTTACCGATGAGACCTACTTCACACGAGACGGACGCTTCAACAGCAGGAACAGCCACATTTGGGATGTTGAGAATCCTCATGTAGTGTTTGTTAGCATCACCAACAAAAGTATTCCATAAAAATCTGGGCTGGAATCTTTGGTATTCGTCTGCTGGGACCTTTCTTTTGCACCCCGCTTGAGTTAAATTGGATTATGCGTCTCAGACCTACCAAACCTAACCAGACGTAAGGAACAAGAAAGAGACGATGTCACTTGATTCAGCGGTTGTAAACAAACAAGAGTCAAAGTGTACTGGCTGTGCCTCCCAAACCTATCCTACCGAATACGCTTCAAACAGGGATGAATAGCTCCATAACAATGTGTTGGAGGATGATGGTTGCTTGACAAAAATTTTCCCCTCTGCGAGATCTATTGTTCCTCAGAGTTTGTCGCAGAGGTCATGAAACTTCCTGTATATGAATGGAGAGGTCAAGTTGATCAAGGAGGAAATGCTTGTTGAAAGAGTTTTAAGTATTTTTGGACAGAATGGAATACTTAGGTAGCCAATAATTATCGTATTTAATAAAAAAATATATTAATATCTTAGATGGCAAAGCTTGAAGCTCTATTTGGTAACTCCGGGAACAGCCTGATTTGCTAAAAGCATCTCTTCCACAGGTGCATTTTAGTTTACACGTAATGTTAATTTAATTTTAAATCATGTGCATTATGTCCCCTATATAATTACACGTGATCTAGACAATGCACATGCTACGCATTCAGTCGTACTCTGTGGTATAAGGGTACCATGCTAGCCTGTAGTTCCTGAGGTCGCGGCTTAAAACCCGGCGGAGGGCGATGGACATTTTTTCGGGCGTAAAACTCTTTAGCATGTTTCCTTCAGAAGGAAAGTAAAACCGGTGATCCCGTGTCGTATATTTACGACACGTAAAAGAATCTCAAGCCTAATAAAGAGGTCCCTGAGCAAAATTACTGGACTTTCATGCCCAATGTAGAACGGGACGCTAAGAACCACAGCAGTTAAAGAGCGTCCATAAACAAAACTCAATTTCATTTTGCTACATATTCACAACAATCTATATTGAGGATCTACTCAATATGCAACTCAAACATTCTTACATCCAGCATATCCTAGTGAACTAATGCCATATGCTGCCGGAGGTAGACGATGGCAGCAAAATAAGGATCAGCTAATGCAGGACAAAACGCCAGAATGAAGAATTAGTTTAACAATATTGCCACGGGACTTCCTTGTAACCTTTCTTTTTCATTGATAAAGTTCCAAAAATATTTTTAAAATCATAATTTACTATAATATCCAACATTACCGATTAAAGACATGATTGGTACATTTTATTATCAAAATATAAAGTTGCCTTTTATACTGCTAGGAGAAACGTGAGGATAAAATTCCCAAAACCACTCGTTGCTCGATATTCAGTGTGTTAAAAACTTGAATAAAGTTATATACCAAGTCAGTAATTTAATTACATAGGAAGTAATTACACGCCTTGGCACCTTCACCACATTAGAGAAGTATGTTTATAAAATATCTTAATTTATAACCACAACATCCTTCTCATTTCTCCATTTCTTAAACTTCGTAATTCCCTTTCATATTTATTTATTTATTTATTTTACTTACAGCAATGTAGTGCTAGTAGTTGTCTTAGGTTCTTCCAACACAATATCAGGAACATGCATATTTCCTTCAGTGTAAATATTACAATTATTAGCCTTATCCCAACACAAACGTAAAACTTTAATATCACCAATAAAAGATTAGCAACCGAACAAAGCCTGACGAATTCCATACTGCTAAGCGTTAAAGCGAATATAGAATTCGAATCTGCTTATTTGAAAATCAGAATAAATAAAAAACACTTCCGCAATGTTAATTACTTCATAAAATCAGACTTTCCCTTATTATGAGGTTTGAAGCCAATGAAAGTACGAATATATAGGATACTATAAAATATATTATTCATGCAGATAGTTCTTAAAACGTTTAAGGATAATTTACTATATGTAGCAAATTATCAAATACAGTTTTATCGTCATGACAAGATTTTCTAGTTCAGCTGCATGCTTATAATTTAAAAAAATAACTCGAGTAATAGTAGGAGTAATAATGGCTTTAAAAATATCAATTTTTTATTCTCCCTTGTACATGGAATTATAAAATTTATCCACAACAGTATCAGAAATTCAAATCCACATTTTTTAAACAGAAAGCAGTGTATACCTATATTTACATGTGTCAATAAAGTACCCCAGATCGCTGAATTCCTTACCTCTGTCATCCGGCGAGCAAATTTAAAGGGAGCTTGCTTGCTAGACTGCGCAAGAAACAACCACTTTTATGTTCAGCCAAGAAAGAAGGAAGTTCTTTCTGTATGCAAATACATAAAAAACTGAGAATGGACTGAGCACTTCACATATATAGCAAAGTTGTCTACACAGAAAAGAAAACAATTCAAAGAAATACAATTATATTAGGACTATTGGTCTGTTCTCTCATTCCCCAAAGATTCTACTGAGAATACTAATCGGCATATGCGTTGTAAGGTTGAAGGAGAATTAGTAGAAATGCAGTTTGTCTCAAAGGGGGGAAAATCACAAGAGACGCAATTGTACTGCTAAGAACAATAGGCGAGATTTATTTATAGGAGGATAAAAGAGGGTATGTGACATTTGTGGATGTGGGAAAGGCATTTGGCAGAGTAGATTGGAAGGAACTTATGAAGATTCTGGGCATGCAACAGGGATGCTTGGCACCCATCCTGTTCAACCTTTATGAGGAATTTTATGAAGAAATGTTTACAGAACAAGGGAAAAGTGATAGTAATGTATTAATGGCTGGCATTAGTAGCAGAGCAAGAAACGATCCAGATAAAGGAGTACAAGAGGATGATAAACGCGGCAATGAAAAAGATGTGTCATCAGCTAAGGCTCAAGGTCTGCGCCGAAGTTACAGAGGGTTCCACAATTGCGAGACCAGCTGATGAAGTGAAGCCTCCGAAATTCGATGGCACTTCCTTGTGGGTGTTGTTTAAGCGGCAGTTTAAGATACTGCTACCGAAAGTGGATTGACTACGTCAAAGAGGACATAGTTTTGGGCTGTCTTGCGGAGACAAGCAACCGAAATTCATTGCACCTTCCTCCGTCGGAAGCTCGGCTAACGACCTAATTAAACCTGTTGGCTATAACTGGCAACAATGAGGAGGGACGAAGAAAATTGTAAAGTGATAAGAACTATGGTTGTTGGAGGGTGTGAAGCGCACTTGCAAATTCAAGTTAAGGGGACAAGGTAATCTGAACACATGGAAATTACACCTTAAGTGTGTTAAATTACCACTGCTCTTAAAGTTCTCAATGGCTTTTCCTGAAATTTTTACTAATTATTCTATGAATTATGACAATTATATCAAGTGGTTGTCTGCACTGATAGCTTATGCAGTTGAGTCCGTAAAAATATTTCATTCAGCAGAAAAATAATAAAATGTACTCTTAAAACATGTGAATTCATGTACCTTTTTCTCTGATACTACTTTGAATACAGAATCACACTTTTGAATGCTTGCTCTTAGTATAATCAGCTATCTTCTGAACCTCAATTATTTAGTTATGTATATCAGTTCAATAGAAATTTTAAAAAAATTATTTGCAAAGTCAAAAAAGTAAAAATGTGGAAAATTTGTAATGTTGTTGCTTTCTTGATGTCACTAATATACATTATAAAATTATTATGGTAGTTCAGTAATTTTAACTATGTGTTGTATACGTGCACTGAAAATTTCAGCTCTCTACCTCTCATACTTTCTGAGAAAAAGGTACATAAGTATCCAAAAATGTTGTTTTGAAAAACTGAATTTAAAGTGTGAACATTAAAATTCTGACACACTTCAGTACATTCCAGGATCATAATCATCTGCACCTTCATTCCTGGATTGCTTCAGCTTTTCTGATTGCCTTCTATTTATCGTGGCCTCTTTTGTTAATTGCTAAACTGCTTGCTGGGAATGATATAATTGTTAGTTGTTGAAAGATACAAAAATGTTCTGAAAAGGGGCGTTGCCTGACAGCTTTAAAGGAATGCAGACTAGCATTTAAATGACATTTAAATGTCCTAAAAAAACTCTTAACCACCAAAAAGTATACATTTTCTGAAACTGGAAGTAATAGAGATTTTATTTATGCCTGAAACAAAAAAATGCTATTTTTTACCATTTCAGAGTACCTTGTTACCTTAAGTAATGGAACAAGTGGACAGCCTTATATACTTTGGAATGTACCAAACGTAGTAACATGAGCTGCTTTAAGAAGTGAGGGAATAGCAATTATAAAGAAAGATTTTAAAGAAGATAAACGTATTTTCTGTTGATTTTTAAGAAAAATAAACAGATTTGAAGTGCGTTATATGAAGTATCGCATTATAAAACTGGACGTAGCGACGAAGCTCAGTTTTTCTGTGTGAAAATTCAAATAAATTGCGGTACAAATGCTATATAATCGGGAAAGACTAGACCGTTAAGGCTGGTTCACAACCACCCGGTAACGGTAACCAGAACGGAAACGAGAACGGGAAGCAAGAAATTTTGATTTACAACAGCCCGGTAACGAGAACGGGAATGCATATCGATCACAAAGTGAAAGTCGATTTTGCGCATTGGGATTTCATTTGTTTTTAACTGACCAATGATATTTTTTCACCTACTTACAATTTAGCCAAACCAACGTCAAAATTCGATAGAGTAAACATTATCTAAATGCATATTCATTATATTTCCGATCCCTCTACGTATGCTAAACTTTCATTCCTTTATTTAATGGCATTGTTTATTGTTCTTTTTTCATTTCCACCGGTTTTAGCTGTTCCTTTGTAGCTTTTGCCATTGTTTTTAGGTAATAGCCAGTTTTGAATTGCATATAAATAAAATACAAATGATCCCTTCACCAGAGGAAGCAACGCTGATTAGATTTGCGGGTGTTGGGATGAGGTTAGGAAGCACATTTACTACTAATTCCTTCCAGTTTCATGTTTCCAGCTTGCGACTATAGAGAGCACTAGTGGCTGTTTCATGTCACGGCCGCTTAGAATAACCTCTAGAGTGAAGGGTCTAATATGCACAATAGGGATCTAATATGCCGTGCCCGGGAACGAGAACGAGAAAATTAAAAGTTGGGCAACTCTTCCTACCCGTTCCCAGGGTCCCGGAAGGCTTCCCGTCGGTTGTGAACATTCCCATTTGAATACATGTATTTCAACTTTCTCGTCCTCGTTCTGGTTACCGTTCTCGTTGGTTGTGAACCAGTCTTTACTGCATCTTTATACAGGAACTTCGTTGACCGTCATCTACGACCTGCAATTTGACGCAAGATAGCTGATTGCGTTACATGACGATGATCGCTGTCATAAGCTGCTGTTGAAATACCTCTGCCGAAGGAGGTTAGGGAAATGCTACAATACATACCATATTCTTATAATAAGCCATATTGCGATTGTGAGTTTTTCGAATACCTCCTGTGAGGTTGAAGATTCCCAATAACTACAGCAGTAGGACGATCACTGTGCTCTCTCTCGACACTGTTCACGAGATCCTGCGCGTTTCAGTAGTATGGCAATACTCATTATTGAACCTACTTGTGACAGGGCTCTAGACTTTGTAGAACATGTATTTAAAAAGAAGCTTTACTAAGTGTCTGATGGGAGAATAATTGAAACCAATGAATAACACTATCAGAATTTGGCGCATAATTTTTGTCCAATAAGTTGTATTTCACATGCGATAAAGGTGGCATGTTGATACGTTACATTTTCACTGTAAAAAACATATTTTTAAAACTTTTTTTCATATAAGACTCGCTCTCACTATTGAACTTGTATCTTCATGACATGAAAATTATTTTGTATTTCAGGTAGATCTTGCAATGATGGTTTTTCACTGCAATAGCGTCAGAAGTTTTATATGCCGGAATAATAAAGACGAGAGTGGTATATACTTAAATTCGAAATAAATTAATATTTTCATTGTTGTCGTTGCATTTAAAAATGTGAAATTGTCTTGGCAATTCCACCGTAAATATTTCAATTAATAAAACATAAAGTAATTACAGGTTTCAAACTCTGGTTGAAGATAAATAAATTCTGGTGTGACATTGCTGCAAAGCACAAGAAATACCCACAGAGATCTTGAAAAAACTAACCTACACACAAACAAAAGATTCGTACTTGACAAATAAATTATGACAAATCTGCAGAGGCATGTGCTGAAGTGTTTTTGGCACGCAAATATAATTGTCTAGTGTTTTCTAAATGAATCGCTCCGTTGAGTACCTAACGTTCTAGACACAAGGTGAAATGGAGCGAATCTAACTGTGTTGAAACGCCCTCTGTAGCTTTCCGTTAATTACTTCTCCATGGCATCTATTTATACACAGGTGAGGCTGTCCAAACACATGTGGTCATACTTTTGGCAAACAAAAGAAGTATGAAAATAATATCTACCTTATACTCAGCAAGTTTTCCCATTTCAGCTATTTCTTAATTAAGATGTTTGATTAGAGATGTAGACAACAACCCATGTACTATAAATAAAAAATTATAGTTAGTCTATGCATTATACGTATGTCTTCATTTGTTGAATAAATGTAAACATTCATGATACTTTATTTTAGTCATCGCATATAAACTAATTATGTGTAAGAATTTACTACATATGTCAATCAGTCCTGATTCATGGAACATTTAAGAATTATGAAGTAGCTTCCTATTTTCTGCAAATTCTGATCTGAGAATCTGTTTCCATTTAAATTGCCATCAAATTTCAGTTCTGAAAATCTAATACATGGCTAGCCACGGGAAATAATACAAAATAAAAATACTACTGCCAAAAAATATGTACAACTACATTACTTTTATTTGTGGTTCAGAGATGTAGACAATTGCTATTATACATACATCCTATGTCTTGAATATGATGTCGTGGAAATAGTCGCGATTGGCATCGGTCGTTTGTTACAGGCGGTTGGGTTGTGGAAAACTCCCCATAAAACGCTGAATCATTTAATGTGGAATAGCCCGAATTTATTCCCTGTTTGTCATTTTAAGTAAATCTTCTGCATAGTCTGTTTCTTTGAGACAGACCCAAATGAAAAGTCTGGTGCTATCAGATCTGGAGACCGCGCCGGTCAGGCATCACCAAATCTGGGATTAGTCAATTTGGGAAGAACTGGTTCCAACGTAGTCATTGTAGCTCGCGTTGCATGGACTATAGTTTCATCTGTCTGAAAAATGTATTCAGGTGATGAGTTCTGCTTAGATATGGAATGAAGCAGTAAGGTTACAGTGCCGCTCAGCGTGACAATTATTGCACCTCCGCTATCGCCCTCAAAGAATTTGGCCCCACAATGCGATTGCAACTGCAATATCACACCAATGACGGGTTTTTGACTATGCAGTGTTTTTTCAGACAAGTTGTGGGTTCGTGTCTAATAGAAATAAATTAATTAATCTGTTTAGAGGAAACTTAGTTCGCCTGACATTACCAGAGAAGAAAAACTGCTTCATTCTTCTTAAAAGTGTGCAGAATTGGAGCCTACTTTGCTTATCTGCTGCCTTAAACGCTTAAGACACTTAATTATTGATATGGAAATCTATGTTAACAATTCTGCGCACGGAGAAGCGGTATAATGACAGTATCCTTGCATGTCCACCAACAGATCGCTGCAGAGCCGACAGGACTCGCGTATATTTTCAGGTGTATGAACTGTTTTTGCAGGCGAATTTTGACGACGAACCTACCCTTCTTCTATGATTTACCTATTTGGATATCGTTTTTCTGTCTGGAACACGAGTTATTACGTGCTTCCCCAAGTCACAGTTCATGCTGTCCTTCAATGATGTTACTATGAACATAATTATGCTTCCCCGCCACGAATTCTAGTCTCCACAAACAATTAAATTGCAATAATGTGTGCTTCTTTTCGAAAAAACAAATCACGGTCCCATGCACTGTTGACAGTAGGGCAAGCAACGAATTTCCCGCGGCCGTAGCTGTTTCAAATGAAATTTAAAATTCTGAACTTATGTTAAGTTAAATGATTTGTTAATTTAAAATGATAGAATAAAATACATATGGTAGTATTAGACTAGGACAACCAGCAATCTAAAATGCCATTCTTGCAAAACATTTGTATTTTAATATATTTTAAGATTTAACCTTCTCTTGCTTTGAGGTTATGTGTGATTTCATTTCCGCTATTTGTAGTAGCTTGCTGGATGCAGTATGGCATTATGTGAGAACAATTTGCTTTAAAAAACTTATTTCTTTTGAAAGTATTTAGTTTATTGTTAGTATTTTTATCGGGAACATCGGGTGATCAATGAACTAATGAAATGAATGAGCAAATGAGCACAGCATAAAGCCATCTGAAATTCACAGGCACAGAAGGATGGCCCTGAATAGAAACCTCGCCCAGGCAGTTTCTTCTTCGTCTTCTTCTTTATTTAAAGACGTCCTTGAAGATATTAATTCTCTTCCTTTAGCGTCTGATGCGTGTTAATGAATATTTACAATAAAACCAATGGTTTTGTTAAATAATCTTTAATTTATTTTGAAACAACTGAAAAGATTAAATTTTAATTTTACATTTTCTAATGTTTTGTGACTTTCTCAAATATTAGTTTGGAATTATATTTTATAATATTGCTGATTTTATGCGCCCTTGTAAAGCATCTTTATGAAGTAAATTTATTAACTCAAAATTATCGTTCCTATTACATTTACATACAATTAATACGTGTTCTAAATTACTCATTTCACCACATTCACAGTAATTCATCTTTTTTTCATTTTATACAATCTCATCCATGTGATGCTTAATAACTTGTTTAGGACCATGTATTCTTTTGGACCATAGTTTTCTGTTTTCTTTCCAGCTCCGGGGATCTTGGGATGTTTAATATTCCGTTGTTTACTAACTTCTTCTGAGATTAATTCTCAGGCGATTTATTTCAACCATGAATCGAATTTGAGATGCTATGTGGGAAACAAAAGCGTCATAGCCACACCCAAAGTATTTTATTATTGCATTTGATGATAATTTTTCGTATCTATATAACTCATTAAATGTTATCCATGGCGTAGTATTAATAATTGCAGCCTCATAATTTTGGACTTAAGTAGATCAACCAAAATTACTATTGTATAATATTACTTTCCAAACAGTTGGATAGTAATTTAATATTGAATTCTTTTATTACTATTCGAATAATATCGCTACTGATTCTCTTCCAAACTTTTAACAAATGAATAAAGATTAGTTAATGTCATTGTGCATAAAGGTCCTGAAAAATATGAAATACTCATCACCCTGCTGTTTTATTTTAATACAGAGCAATTCCAGAGAAATGTCATATCAAGGGGTAAAATCGTAATTAAATATATAAATACTTTATGTAAAGATATTTAATTCTTCATATTATGAGATGCCTTATTCAATAATAAACTGCTCATAAATCACAAAGAATAGGGTAATTTAATGCTAAAGATCTTGGAGAATGCAAAACACAAACGAAAAACACCTCACAGTTTCTGTTGTGCAAGGTAAATGTTGAAATTTACACCATATCTCTTTTTTATATCAGACATTAGGTATTTCTTGATTCACAGTAATATGCACTTCCAAATACAAACATTTCTAAATGTGGTTTTCCACTTCTTTTATGCATACCACATAAAAGTGTCAGTTTGTTACGCTGAACATGGATAAAATGCCATAGACGGAAAATAAACTAAGGATTAACATTTCCTTCCAAATCCTGCGTTACCATCATATTACCAACAAAAAGGGTATCTAAGCATTTTTTCTAAAGTCAATGGATTTTCGGTAATAGTGCCGTAACAGACTGGTATTCCACATTCTTGCTACTTGTATTGCTCTCAGTTGAAAGACCTTGGCGATTGCAGAAACAAGTATCCTGAGAAGATGACTAAAACACCAGCAGAAAGACACATGGATATAGACAGCGTCTAAGTGAACATGTAGCTTTGGTGAACATAAAAACGAAGAGAGAGAAAAGGTCTGAACTCAGAGGTACATGTTAAAACCGAATTTCAGAAGTGCTTTGTGACCAGAAAACAGGAATGCAGGTAGTCAGGCTGTAAATAATGTCCTTTTCTGAGTAAAACAGACAATACGGAAGGCCAAGCTAATTCTTCTATAACTGGAATCGATGGACAATGCAGATTGAAGAACAAAGGGGATCTGTTATTGGCTGCATTGAAGAACTGAGTAAGAAGTTGGCAAACTTTCTAAAGCACGTGTATGTTAAAAGACAGCAAGCAGAGGTCTTCAAGCGTGCTCGAGAAGCTATCCCAATTAATAAAGGAATGTTACAGATAAACGTCTCCGAAAACTTCACAAGCAGATAAACTGAGATTCAGGTTATCCATTGAAACAAAACACAGATTTTCGTCTTCACTGCTGTTGTTTGGTTTAGAAAAGAGTTTGCTGGAGGTTCAGAAAAAATCCTTCGCTCTGGTGCCCGATTACCTTGCACATGATGCATATGTTGTTGACATTTGCTCTTTCTCAAGTTTCGGCGATCCTCGAAGTCATAAAAATCTTTTCTGCTTGAGCTGCAAGCCATTTTATACAGAAGTACACTTTAAGGAATGAAACAGTGCTTTCCAGCATATTTGGAATCAAATTTGAGTGGAACTTCTTTGAATGTTATCACGGAAAAACAGTTGTGTATGTAATTGGAGGGTAGGTAAAAAGGATGGCATAGATGGCTGTTAAATCTGGATCTAGAGTGAAAAATGCAGAAAATTTCATTCATGCTGTGTGTAAAGGTTTCAAAATATTTCGCCTATTCCAACCACTCATAAGGTCCATTGTGTGAAAGTGATAGATGAATATGTAATCGAGTATGCTCTCCTTTCATGTGCACAGTCAGTCAGACTGATGCAGAAGTTCCACAGTTCAGTATCAAGGCAATAGCAGAACTTCGTGTACAGTGGCTGCTGCACTTAATGATTCTACAGTATAAGCTAGATCTGTATCCTGTGTCACGACATAATTAACCAGACGTGATTCAGCTGAGCAATGTGTTTATCTGCAGTTATTCTGAAGCACCTGATTCGGAGAACCGTGCATGTACATGATTCGAAGACTGGTTTTTAGTGTGAGTGGGAGATGAAATGAAGTTTTCTTTTATATTTGCTTGATAAATTTAATGGTATGTAATCAAAACATTGTACGTTCGTTAAAAAGAAAAACTAGCATTTCATATTCATCTTCTCTCTCTCTCTTTCTCTCTCTGCTGTTTTTGACGTGAAAGTGTCATATAAAGAAGCTTTCATGAATATTACTTACTATAGATCTTTACCGCAAATTACTATTGTTTGAAATCCCGAAGTACTAAAATTAGTATTAATCGTAAACAGACCTACAGAAACTTAAATGGAATAAATATGCATTAATATATTTTATTTCCTTTATGCATCGTGTCAGTTCGTTTTAATATAACATATTGTATTTATTCTGATGCAATAAAATATGCATACTTTCACAGATGTCAGTCTGTTATGGATCACAGTTTGGATCCTAATGTCTTCAATAATTGTAATGTTTTTATTTTTAAAATCTCCTAATATGGCTTAAATCCTCCCCTACAAATGGATTTTTTTAAAATTATTTATGGAGTAAACTTTAAGAGAAATTTAGAATTGCCTTACTTGACCTGTAAAGACAGTTGACAAAAAACATCTGTTACGAAATTATTATGTTTTTCTATTGAATGATGTGGTCAAAACTCATATTCCAATTCCCTCATCTGTGTGAGACTTTGGTTTATCCGGAAAAATGTATTGTGAATGTAGTCTGTTACGCGCGGAATTGCTCTATAGCACAAAATTAAACCTAATGGCATCAAGAAACTCCAGGTATTAGCAATAAAAGAAACCTTTGCTTTAAAATAATATCACTCAGGGCAAAAAATATATATTTTAACATTCTTATTCAACACTGCAAATAAAAGCAAAATCTGTCTTACACTTAAATAACTTTCTCTACTCACTATAGTTTATTTTATACAGTTTCTATAAATTATTGTTACGAAAGCTTATTTTTCTATCCACTTCATGAGATAAGCTTTTGCACAAATAGTTTCATTACCCATTTAGTTGTACGTACAGGCAGATAGAGCAAGCCGATTCGATACTCAGATGTTTAAAGGTGGGCGCCATGTGCTGGCCTTAAATGTTCATAGTCTTTCCATGACATCGCGAGAAACAACTGAATAATGAAAGCACTATGATGTGTTACTTTCACGTGACTTTCTATACCCAGCCTTCAGCAAAATATTATTACAAAAACTTGTTCTTCTATCTACTTCATGTTAACTGAGATAAACGTTTGCAGAAATAGCCTTATTGCATATTTTCATGTAAGTACAAGAGGATTTGGGGAATGCAGTAGGCTTTAAGCGATAGTCAAATATTTTATAAGTCGGTCGCTAGATATAGCTTTGAAATTCAGTTCTCTTTGCATGTCCAAGATAAAAAAAATGAATAGCGATTTTCCTCTTGAGAAAAGTATTTCAGAATTCAAACCAATAACAAAGAATATATAGGAAATGCTTAACGCCACAAAAAGCTTTATTTAGCATAAATTGTGTGCCTTAACGAGATCTACATAATTATGCAGCAACATTTTGTCTATCTCTCACGGTTTACCAATTATGCAAAGATCATTCAGAAAGAAATGGTCTTCAGAGGCTATTCCCAGAAAATTCAAGATATACAGTTCATTTATCATGTAAATATCTTAAGCATGTGGTATTTTAATCAAACTCATTTGTCATTTTGAGAAAATAAAATATTTTGAAACATTTTCCATGTAAAGGGTAGTTTAGGGTGAGGGATTTTCTTGAAAATCTTCGTGTCGCATGCTTGGAATACTGAACTTAAATACCCAGTTTATTTAACTGACTTTTCGTTTTTGAGTTGCTGTGTTCACAGACACACACACGCATACGAACATTTTTCTAAAAAGGCTTTTCTTTGGCCCAGGGTCCTCAAAACATGTATTTCCGTTGAATCCTCAACATCGAATTTTTGGGTGGAATACCATACTTCCTCTAGTTACTGTAGAAAACGTAAAACATGACAAAAGGATTAAAGAATGCAAACCAATAATTATGGATATTTTGGAAATAGTTGTCACATAAACGTTATTTGAAATAATTTGTGTCTTTTGAGAGATCCACATTCATTGTATAGTTCATTTTTGTCTTATCTATTAATGTTTATTAGTTATACAAAACTATACAGCATTTCTTCCAAATAAAGAGGACTTCAAAGGCTGTTCTCAGAGAATTCAAGATATACATTTTGTTTATTATGTAAATATCTTAAATATATGGTATTTTAATCAAAGCCGTTAGTCATTTTTGAGAAAATAAAAAATTTCAAAAAATCTTCCATTTGAAGAGTAGTTTGGGGTAGGAGATTTTATTGAAAATCTTTGTGTCGCAGCTTTGGAAAATACTGAACTTAAATACCAAGTTTGGTAATTATCCGGTTTTTCTAATGTTCACAGACGCAAACGAATGTTTTTCTAATAATGCTTTCTTTTTGGGTTTTGGGGCCTCAAAACATATCGATATCGACATCAAATGTTTGTGTGGAATACAATACCTCCTTTACCTACTAGAGAAGGCTTGAGATCTAGTCTTGAAGGCCTCACGTCTAGCATTACACGAAGGCTCAAATCATTTGACCCAAATTAACCCTCGGGAGAAAAGAAACACTAGGAGTCTGGATGGAGATGTCAGCACGATAGTAACTTGCCTCTTTCGCGCCTTGTCACTACTGGGAAAAATTCCTTCCTCCAGTAGAAAACCTCAACGCCTTCTCGAATAAAATTTGTGTGGCCTCGGAATAGCAACAAATGCCTCAAAAATAAAGGTCCAGACGAAAGATTGGACCGAGTGCCTTAATTTGGTTGATCTTGGGCGCCTGCCAGAAAGAGTATAAACAGCTGCATTGTACACTTCGTATAGAATAACGAAAAGTAATGTGAGGTTAATGAGATATTTGCCCTACATCGAATTGCTCAGTGTGATTTATTTCGTGTTCTCGTTGCGCAACCGTGAACCACTTTCTGCCTTCTGTGAGTTTCTCTTCTCTTCAAGGGAAGGAAGGAAGGACTGGTCATTGTAGGTAGATACAGGATGATAATATGATGCAGTTAACGGTTCATATGAGGAGACAGAGAGGAGGTATTCCTAAACTTTACACAGCGAGATGGCTATGTAGTAACATGTGAGGCTCGTATTCGAGAGATCCTGGATTCGTTTCCCGTTTGGCCCGCCACTTTGGCTTTTTCTTTTTTTTTACTTTCTCTACTACGTATAGTAAGAAGGGGAAGTATTGTATTCCAACCAAAAATTCGATACCGAGATTTTACCGGAAATATATGTTTTGAGACCCCCCTGAATCAAAAAAAAGCATTTTTGGAAGCATGTTCGTGTGTGTGTGTGTCTGTGAACAGCATAACTCAGAAACGAACAGTCGGATAAACACCAAACTTGGTATTTAGGTTCAGTATCTTCCAGAGATGCGACACGAAGCTTTTCAAGAAAATCCCCCCACCCCAGATTACCCTTTACATGGAACATTTTTCGAAAATTTTAATTTTCTTAAGAATGGCTCTAACGATTTTGATTAAAATGGCATATGTTTAAGATATTTTCATGACAAATGAAATGTATATCTCGAATTTTCTGGGAATGTCTCCAAAAGTATTCTTCATTGTGAACGACTTTTGCATAACTGGTAAACCATAAGAGATAGTCAAAATTTTACTACACAAAAAAATGTAGATCGCGTTAGAATACACAATTTATGTCATATACATTTTTTTTGTTGAGTGAACCATTTTCGAGATATTGCTTGTTATTCCCTTAAATTTTCCAATATTTATACTTTTTCTCAAATGGGAATTCGTTATTCATTTTTTTATGTCCTGGGCATGCAAAGAGAATGGAATACTCCACATAGCAACCAGCTCTTAAAAGATTTGACTATCGCTTAAAGCCTACCACATTCCCCTTACACCTACAAGAAAATTAGCAATAAGATTAACATCTCGATTAACATGAAGTAGATGGAGAACAAAGTTTGTAAAAATAGTTTGTACAAGAGTAGAGAAAGTCATGTGAGTGTAACACATCAGATTTTTTCTTTTTGGTTTGTTTTGTTTCGCTGTCTCCCTGTTTGGTAGGCGAAAGCTGAGCTTACCATGTTTCAATGTCGAAGGATCAGCGAGTAGATGGTGGGCGAGGCTTTTGGTGGTGGAGTTTGCTTTGAGGATCTGTCTGCTTTGCTTTCGATGTGTGAGGGGCCTTTAGAGAGAGTTCTCCGTAGAGAGAAGTATTTTCGGGTTGAGAAGGTCTCGTTGGCGTCAGGATGCAGTATCTGGAGGCGTTAGGGACCCCGCCTGCTGCGAGCTTTTCGCCCGAGATGTGGTTGCTCTCTTTGTCCTGCGTTTCACCCCTTCCTCTCCAGAACCACAATAGACCTTCATGGTTGCTTACGTGTTCTCAATCCTCCTCCACTTCCTGATAACAAAAATCATTTATAAATTTCTGAGACGCATTAAAGTTTAGCAATGTTAAAATTGAATTACTTTTCCAAATATGAACATTTTCATCTCAGTATATTACTATTTTTGTGCACATGCGTATGCACAAGAGCTGCTTGAAAGATATTTTGTTTTAACTTCAGAGGTTTAAATTATTCTGTTTTAAAATTTCCGTAGACAAATGAAAGAGCATACGTGTTAAATTCATACGATTTTCTCTACTCAGTATAATTTGTTTTTATAACTCTTCTGCAATATGTTCTTCAAAACTTATTTACTAATTTAGTTTATGGAATTCGAGATAAACGTTTATAGAAAATATCTCATTATACATTTCATTGAATGTACAAGAGGGATAAAGGGGGCTGAAACTATAGTAAAATCTTTAGAAATCAGATTGCTGTATGCTGGCCTTGAAATTCTATACCTTTTGCGTGACTTTGCGAGAAAAAAAGAATGATGCTTCAGTATCTAAAAGATTTAAAAGTACAACAACGAACTTAAAATGCTTATTGCCACAATAATGTATTTGACATAAATTCTATGTTTTAACGAGATCCACATATTTGTCTGTCTCTTATAGTTTATCCCTAGTGGGATGGCTCATGCGGCAACGTCTGTAGCCCGCATTCTCGCGACCGACCTTCCCGGCCCATGTGTTTTTTTCGGGGTTTCCCCGGGTCACTAGGCGAATGGTAGGAAGGTTCATTACTTCCTTCGAATTCCCTGTCACTCCATTTCACCCCCATTCTCATTTCACGTCATCTTCCATCTACTTGGCTGTTTCAGGGTTGCAAGTGTCGGCGGGAGTCTCGGAAAAGGATGTTCTATATAACACTTCGTTTCCCGGAATGCGGACGGTCTCTGAGTCCCAGGCTCCCCAGTGCGATATGCAAGCTTGCAGAGGGGGAGGGGAGCCGATTGTACACAAGCCACAAGAAGTAATCTGCAGCGAATTTTCGACCATTTGTCGGGGACCTGTGGGCATGCCATAATACACTTCCTTGTCCTCCCTCGGACTATCGGGTAGGGAGGCGTAGGGGAAATAGGTTTTTGTGGTTTACTTCAGTTTCTCTTTCACAACCTAAAACTGTATGACCACAGCTAAACATGCCTTATACGTACGAAGTGACTAAAAAAATTGACTTTTGTTTATGGACGCTCTTTAACTGCTGTGGTCCTTAGCGTTCCATTCTATACCGGGCGTAAAAGACCGGTAATTTTGCTCAGAGGCCTCTTTATCAGGCTTGAGGTTCTTTTACGTGCCGTAAATCTACGACACGGTACCACCGGCTTTACTTCCCTTCGAAGGAAGCCATGCTAAGGGTTTTTACGCCCGAAAAAAATCCATCGCCCTCTGTCGTGTTTGAACCCGCGACCTCGGGAACTAGAGGCTAGCATGGTAACCACTACACCACGGAGGATGACACGAAGTAACTCGTGGGCGTATTGTTGGTTTATGGGAAGCAAGACGCACGGTTACAGGAACCGTAAATATTGTGCAAACCAGTAGGTTAGTGATCAAGTACTGGATTAAACAATTCCAAGAACATGGGAAGTGACCGGATAAGCATTAGGGGCTGGATATCTGCTTCAGGACTCGGAATGCTAATCCAAATAACATTTCAAATGGATGTTGAAGAATATATACGTGTTCTTGAGGACTGTATACTTCCTAGCGTTCGAGCTGTTTATCCAGCTGGCGAAATCTTCACCATTACTTTCGTGCAGGACAACAGCAGTATCCATATCCACTTCTAAAGCAGCCAAAGATAGCATACAGTCGCACTTAGAAATTTCGGTAATCGACTGGCCCGCCAAGAGTCCCAACTTAAATCCAATCGAGCATATTTGGGCCTTAATGACTCGTCACTGGGAATCTCTTCAGGAACTAACTATGGATGCTCTAATAAATTAGGCTTTTGAAGTATGGAAGCATGTGAAGATGAGGCTCAATATATGCGGAGTTCCTAGTGAATCAATGAATAAACGATTGTATGCAGTCTCAAGACTACAATGGGCGGGTTCCAATATTGAAATCTGAAATGTGTTTATAAATGTTAAAGTAGAATAAATAAGTTATTTTATTGTTTTTATTTTTATTAAATTCGATATTGTAGAAAGGGACAGAAAATATTCCTCCATATCGAGGCAGTGTTTTTAACACTTAGATGATTTCAGTCTAATTATATAACATATATAATTCAATAACAGCCCGCCTTAAAGCAATATGTGTATGTAACAATATATAAAAAGTGTATATTACAGTCATTACATATGTTTATATTATTGTATACTTGTTTAATAATGTTATGTGAATATATTACATAATTTAAAAATGTAGTAGCTGTGAGAAATACGTCAAAAGTTGCTAACAATGAGGTAATAATGAGGTAACCTTGAGGCAATAATGAATTAGAAAGTTTAAATGCTACTGGTAATTCTTGGAAACAATAGTGTGATTTTTTTGGACAGTTTATAAAATAGCCAATCAACAACCAGAAAAAGCTTTAGTTAAATGAAGGTATTCTATTGGACTAGGATTAGCCAATCAGAAACTAAAATGAAGCAAAATTTACAAATTCAGAAGTCAGTTGCTTGTAGACAGCGTTTCTAACCGGACGCATGATGCGTCCTCGAGAAATTTAATACGTAGTCAGTGTGAGGCGAAAATAGTTTACGTGTTAAAAAGTGCAAGTAATTAATAATAAAACCTCACAGCTCTCTCTATATCAGTGAAGTGTTATTTAAATCGTGTCAAGCATTAATAAAAGGAGCAAGTAAAATTATAATCTGTGTAAGCCTAAATTCCTCAGTCGCACCACTCCCTGCTAAGACATTCATGTCTCTAAAAAAAAGTATAAATACCGACGCAGCCGAGGCAAACATAAATATATAATATTTAAAGAAACAGTCACAATTACAAAGTTAATATTTTTTAAAAATTTTTGGGGCAAAGGCCACCGGAAAGTACATTTGGGGTGAAGGCTACCAGAAACTTTTTACCATAGTGCGGTTGCAACTACTTCAAGTTCGGCTCCCCAACATTTGAACTACAATACAACTCCTACTTCAAATCGGCTTTTCATACGTAGCAACAATATAACTACTTCTTCAATATATTTGTAAATGTTATGAGTGGTTCGAACGACATAATATTGTTTGATATTTATATTTATATTCCAAGATTGAGGTCCCCTTTTACAATAACTGTTTTTAAAATATGTGTGTTTCAAAAACTGGATTAAAGCAATATAAGATTCGTATGCCAATGCACAGTGTTATTGCAAACACTATAAATGAAAGTTTACTTAATATAAAAACAAGTGACAGAGTAATTACAAACATTTTACGTATTTATACTAATGATCAGAGAGAAGGATAAAGTACTAACGGACAGAATTTTGATGTAAGCCGTAACTTGCTCAGTAACTAATACTTGCTCTTAAATTCACGATGTTTAATAAAGAAAGTATTCGAATCGATCCAATTTGGTAATCCATAGTTTTATTGGGAAACATTGGAATTTCATAGCTGTATATTTCTGACGCAAAAAGCGATCGTTTAAAATAACACCCGTTATTGCACAAGGCATGCGAATATAACTTTATTGACGAATACAACTTTCCAAACCTTTATGCTAATGCACTTCGGACCTGAATCAATCAATCATAAAGCAGCTGACACGGTTTGCAGCGAGTCTGTTGTTGCGCACCTATTAAGTGGCTTAATAATATATTGTATGTTACAGTTTAAGTCCCGGACTGAGTTAAATTATCGCTGATTAATTTCATTCCATTCATTCTTCCATGCATTGTTTAATTTATTCAATTATTTTGTGGTATGTCCGTCCCATTAAAATATATGAAAATTACAAAACCAAATAGATAATAATTAATACGCTTAAAATGTTATTGGCACGTATGTCCATGTCTCATATGAGGTTAAAAGAATTTTAACTTATAAACACGAAATGTTAGTAAAGAGCATGCGAAAGTCATGCTGTGTTGTTTTCCATACAAGCATAACATGAACAGCTGCTATCATTTTGCTTGTGGAAGATGTGTCTCGCAGTCACCCATTTATCAACTAGCTAATGCGATGACAGAACGTGAAACGTTTCATTTCATTCTAAGCGAGACAAACGATATGTAGGTATACTTATTGGTGCGATATGTAGCTGAAGGGTTACCTCCACCTGCAAGCGGACTAGCCCAGACAATGAACTGTAGGCATGATGCCACTAGTTCCCGAAACACGATAACAAATGCGATGTAGGCAAGGTAGTCGTGTAGATTTTTAAATGTGTCGTGTGTACCAGCCCCCCGGGAGTTTCAATGTGGAAAAGGTAAAAATTAAATGAAATTGAGTTTTATTTATGGACGCTCTTTAGCTGTTGTGGTCCTTAGCGTCCCATTCTGTATTGGGCGTGAATGACCTGTAACATTTCTCAGAGGCCTCTTTATCAGACTTGAGGTTCTTTTACTGCCGTAAAGCTATGACACGGGACCACCGGCTTTACTTCCCTTCCGAAAGAAGACATGCGTTTTTTTTCTTTCCCTTGTTACTTTTTCTACTACGTATAGTAAGTAGGGGAAGTACCTATTGCATTCCACCCAAAAATTCGATACCGAGATTTCACCGGAAATACAGGTTTTGAGGCTTCCTGAATCCAAAAAAGGATTTTTGGAAACTTGTCCGTGTGTGTGTGTGTGTGTCTGTGTGTCTGTGAACAGCATTAACTCAGAAACGAACAGTCGGATAAATACCAAACTTGATACTTAGGTTCAGTATCTACCAGAGATGCGACACGAAGGTTCTCAAGAAAATCCCCCCACTCCAGATTACCCTTTACATGGAACATTTTTCGAAAATTTTAATTTTCTCAAAAATGGCTCTAACAATTTTGATTAAAATATCACATGTTTAAGATATTTTCATGACAAATGAAATGTATATCTCGAATTTTCTGGGAATGTCTCCAAAAGTATTCTTCATTGTGAACGACTTTTGCATAACTGGTAAACCATAAGAGATAGACAAAATTTCACTACACAAAAAATGTTGATCCCGTTGAAATACACAATTTATATCATATACATTTTGTTGTGTGAACCATTTTCGAGACATTACTTGTTATTCCCTTAAATTTTCCAATACTTATACTTTTTCTCAAATGGGAATTCGTTATTCATGTTTTTATGTCCTGGACATGCAAAGAGAATGGAATACTCCACATAGCAACCAGCTCTTAAAATATTTGACTATCGCTTAAAGCCTACCAATTCCCCTTGCATCTACAAGAAAATTAGCAACAAGATTAATATTTCGACATCTCGATTAACATGAAGCATATGGAGAATAAGCGTTTGTAAAAATAGTTTGTGCAAGAGTAGGAAAAGTATGTGAGTGTAACACATCGGATTTTTTACCCAATGTATCATTATTGTGGTTTTACTGTTTTCCTTTACCGCTTATTACCGCAATCATACAGACACACACATACCCATGCCCATGGCGGGAACCTCAGCTTGGTGGAGCGCCGAAGCTACACACTCCAGCGACCACGGCTACGAGGGCCGGCAAAATGCTAAGGATCTTTAAGCCAAAAACTATCCATCGCCCTCCGCCGGGTTTTAACCCATGACCTCCGGAACTGGAGGCTAGTATGGTAACCACTACATCACGGAGGACGACTTGGAAAAGGTAGGGACTCCGCCCTCTGTCCTGTCGCACATCCTGGCCCGGCCGCCTTCTGTCTCCCCTGATCTTCCCCTCCCTCCTCCCTTCCTCCCGGGGGCGCCCGGTCAGGGACTTCGGCACAAAATATCTTCATAGATCAAGTACTAAGTCCCGTCCGCTCCTAGTCCTATGGTTTTATCAGTACTACAGAAGTACACAAAATTCTTTACGAATGAAGAGGACTCCACAGGCTCTTTGCCGAAAATTTAAGATATGCAATTTATTAGCTACTCAAATATCTTAAAATATGATATTTAAATAAGAATCGTGTGAACTCTTTTTATTAGAAATTTGTGGGGGTATTATTATTGTTCGCCCCACGTTGTGGAAACAATATGTAGTGGTATTAATGTTTGTAGTCGAAAGATGCTTCTGTTTATTTGCCGCACGTATAAAAGACAATTTGTCGCGGTCACTTCGTGTTATCTTTTACTGAGCGCCTGTTATTGTATTTAATTTTGGATTCACTGTCCTCCGGCTAGCTATGATTTCTCGGTCAAGCACTTATCTTGTACAAGGTGTGTAAACGGAAAGGAGTTTTTATCCAAAGATAACACTGATAAAAGAATTTGTTTTACACTTTTATTGTCGTAACACATTATTCACTTTCACCTATTAATCTTGACACTCGCCAAACTGAAACTGTTATAATAACTTCTTTACTGCCCATTATTAATTCGCGTACTTCAACTTTTTTTGTAATTAACTTTACGACACGAGAGATTTTTCATAAATTTGCTACGCGTAACCTTGATGAACTTCGTGCGATGTATACTCCATGAATGCCTCTGTTGAACTACGTGAAACTTGACGCAGTAATTTGTATCACAAATTATGTAAATGTCAGAGTGATTGTAGTGTGAATATGCATTGTTGTGTGACATTGATTTGAGATGTTTGTTGATTGTAATTATTGTAGAGAAGTAAGTTTATACGGCCTTACTGAAACTGACAATAATAGCGTGCAATAATGTAGCGAGGGGGTGAGCTGTTTATCATTATTAGAGACGAGCAAATGACGTAATATTGGCGCGTTTTTCTTAGAATTTGCTGGAACATTTTCCCTAGAGCATATGTTTTCGTAATTTTCATTGGATATAAAAATAGACGCTAATGTTGGCGCGTTTTATTAACCAATAGCAGTTCGGTTATAATATTTAGGCATATCGGGGTGTAGGAGTATAAAAAGGGCTAGGTCTGAGTCAAATTCGTTCAGTCCATCGGAAACATTTGTACATTACGCGTCGTCGAGTTCAACAGAAAAAGTCATGGTGAATACATAGCATAGTTTATCGATTTACGGTGTACGCGTAGCAAAGTTATAAAACAATCTCAAGTGTTGTAAAGTTAATTACACAAAAAGTTGAAGTACGCGAATTAATCATGTGCAGTAAATAAGTTATTATAACAGTTTCAGTTTGGCGAGTGTCAAGATTAATATGTGAAAGTGCATAATATGTTACGACAATAAAAGTATAAAACAAATTATTTTATCAGTGTTATCTTTGGATAAAAACTCCTTTCCGTTTACACACCTTGATTAAGAGATTTGCTTGACCGAGAGATCATAGCTAGCCGGAGGACAGTGAACAAAAAAATATTAAATACAATAATAGGCGCTCAGTAAATGATAACATGAAGTGACCGCGACAAATTGTCTTTTATACATGCGGCAAATAAACAGTAGCATCTTTCAAACAAACACTAATACCATCGCAAATTGGTTACCACAACGTTGAGCTAACAAACCTAAAAAAACAAAAAACCGCCGCATATTTGGCTCCCAAACGTGGGGCTCAATAAATAAATAAACACAAATACCGTCACAAATTGGCTCCCAAACGTGGGGCTCAATAATTAAATAAACATAAAAACTGTCGCAAACTTGATTCTGACACCGAATTTATACTTCTTCGCTCCAATATGCCTAAAGATTATAACCGAGCTGCTATTGGTTAATAAAACGCGCCAACATTAGCGTATATATTTATATCCAATGAAAATTACGAAAACATATGCTCTAGGAAAAATGTTCCCGCAAATTCTAAGAAAAACACGCCACTCTGACGTCATTTGCTCGTCTCTAATAATGATAAACAGCTCACCCCCTTGCTACATTATTGCACGCTATTATTGTCAGTTTTAGTAAGGCCGTATAAACCCACTTCTCGGCAATGCTTACAATCAACAAACATCTCAAATCAATGTCACACAACAATGCATATTCACACTACAATCACTCTGACATTTACATTATTGTGATACAAATTACTGCTTCAAATTAAAAAATAACGAAAAATCCTCCATGTGAAGAATAGGAGTGGAAGGATTTTCTGGAAAATCGTCCTGAAGTTTGTTATGTACCCGACTTTTCGTTTTTCGGTTAAGCTTTTATAAGGAATATTTCTTTCAGAACGAGCAAGCAACCGGCAAAAATATTCTGATCTTCGTGATTCATCATTGGCATCATCTATTATCATTATCATCGTCGTCGCCACGTGATCTATTCTGGTTGCTCTCTCGCAAGGAAATCTGTCCAAGTGTGTTTCGTTCGCGACGAGAAAGCATGTTTATGTTGAATTTAGTAATTATTGTTTGAAAGCGTGTCTTAAGAATAATTTAGTATTTTAAATTACGCATTTTATTTGTTTTCAGCACATGAAAATGGTACAAAATTACTGAAGGAAGAAATTTCCAAGAAAAATCTGATGTGTTACACTCACATGACTTTCTCTACTCTTGTACAAACTATTTTTACAAACGCTTATTCTCCATATGCTTCATATTAATCGAGATGTTAATCTTATTGCTAATTTTCTTGTAGATGCAAGGGGAATATGGTAGGCTTTAAGCGGTAGTCAAATCTTTGAAGAGCTAGTTGCTATGTGGCGCATTCCATTCTCTTTGCATGTCCAGGACGTAAAAAAATGAATGACGAATTCCCATTTTAGAAAAAGTATAAGTATTGGAAAATTTAAGGGAATAACAAGCAATATCTCGAAAATGGTTCACTCAATAAAAAAACTGTATATGACAAATTGTGTATTTTAACGCGATCTACATTTTTTGTGAGGTAAAATTTTGTCTATCTCTTATGGTTTACCAGTTATGCAAAAGTCGTTCACAATGAAGAATACTTTTGGAGACATTCCCAGAAAATTCGAGATATACATTTTATTTGTCTGAAAGTATCTTAAATATATGACATTTTAATCAAAATCGCTAGAGACATTTCTGAGAAAATTAAAATTTTCGAAAAATGTTCCATGTAAAGGGTAATCTGGGGTGGGGGGATTTTCTTGAGAACTTTCGTGTCGCATCTCTGGAAGATACTGAACCTAAATACCAAGTTTGGTGTTTATCCGACTGTTCGTTTCTGAGTTATGCTGTTCACAGTCAGACACACACACACACACGGACATCTTTCCAAAAATGCTTTTTTTCGGATTCAGGGGGTCTCAAAACATATATTTCCGGTGTAATATCTGTATCGAATTTTTGGTTGGAATACAATACTTCCCCTAGTTACTAACGTAGTAAAGAAGGTAAAAATATATGTGCCTATCAGTTACCAATGTGATTTTATGTCAAGTTGTTGTAATGCGTGTTACATCCTCTAAAGATACAAAAAATGGAAAAATATAATTTGGTTCTTTTAAGTAAGCAATCAAAGTTTATTATTTCGCGATATTTTGTTTAAATCATTTGTATTTTCTTTGAAGTATACTATTGTGTAATAAATGCAGTTTGATCTTTAAAATAGTGTAGAAAATGCAGGGAAACATTTTTATCAAGAATATAAACACAATAAATCATCATGCTTTGCATAACTCCTACCGTCTGAAGGACAATGCAGTAACTTTATAATTAAGAATGTTACTATTTAAGAGCACAAAACAGCTTATAATTAAGTACACTTCGCCTGTCCAATGCCTAAAATAACCTTGAAATTCATCATAGTTAACAATTGCATACGCTTCATTATCACTTGCGGTTTACAAATATGGATATTAAGAATTTATTAATATATTAAATCGTTGGGACTGAAGTACTCGCATTAGATCTGTTTTACATTCCAAAATTTTGAATTTTCGGGATACTTCATATTCTGTATGCAAAATTGTGTCTATACGTTTAATAGAAACACATAAAGCGCTAATGGTAATTTTAGATTTTAAGCAAACGTGCTAACGTATATAATAGCCTGCTCTGAAGACAAAATAAGAACTTATAAAATTTATGTTTGTGTACCTTTATGTGTTTTTGTGTATGCGTGTGTACGCACGCGCAACTTATTGAAAGCGGCATCATTTTATTGAAGAACGAAAACTAGTTACTAACAATCTTGGAGTAAAAAAACTAATTCCGCATAGAAAATAGGCTATTTAGCACATTAATTACTTTCTCAAACAGTAGAGCGTAATAATCGGAAACAAAATAAAAATATCAAAATGTTCACTTTTTATCGAATATTCTGAGCAAAATGACATAATTGTTCTGAGGCCGTCTTATTTGTATAACTTTGATGCGATTTATATTAAAGTAGTTAAATAAATAGTTCTTTAATGCTCGAAGAATTTGATTTTTCTTTTTTTAATCACGAGAAGCTTAGTTTCGAAGGCATAATTTTCTCCTCTCTTACATTGTTGGCTCAATTCCGATTGCAAAAAGCACTCTGAGGTTTTTGAAGTTGAGTCTTTGTATGAATACTTCTTTTGAATACATAATTTACAATTTACAATACAAAAAATTTACAACAACAAAATATTGAGAGCACAAGCAATAGGCGCACATTTGTGTTAAATAAAATAGATCGCTTTGGGCAACTTTTAGTTTAAAAAGGTATTATATAAGCAACGTTTTGTATCTGTTATATGCTAAATGGAACTAATCTCTGTATTTCATCAATTATTACATCTTAAGTTTCATCGAGTGCCAGAATAGGAGACCCTGTTATTCATGTTTGAAATACTGTTTTAATAGATGTATGCAAAAGAAGGAAAGACAGAAAGAAAGGTAGGGGAAGGAAATTAGAAAGAAAGAGTATCCTCTGCAGATAAAGGTGCAATTCAAGCATAACTGCGGTTTGCTGGTACTTTATATTATTGTTGAAACTGCGTACTAAGGAATAAACCAGTTTAATTTATCATGAATTGCATTTAACGAGAAACATTATCGAAGTAAAATAACCTGCAACTTATGCAGAAGTAAGCTTGCCGAACAATAAAAAGAATACCGTCTCAATTTCCATATATACTTCCTATTATCATTTGTGTACCATTCAACTAATAAATTTTCGCGTTTAAGGCTTATGTATAGTAGCGCCTGGACATGCTAGGACACGCAGAACAACATTGTAACATGTGTTGCATGCGATCACGGCGCAATCGCGTTTTAAGTACCAAGTCACAATGTTATTAAGCAATAATTTAACGATATTGCTTGCTACTTTAAATGCATTACTTGAACTTTAAAGCTTGTATTTAAGATATACTGAATGAAATCTTATGGTGGATTGTGAGAACGACTTTTTTAACCCTTAGGCGCTGATTAGCTAACCGTTTAATTTAGATATAGTTTTCCTTTGCTTAAACGATGTTCAGCCGATGTTTAACTAGACATTATGTAGACCACCATCTCAGTTAAGAAAATGAAGTATGGAGTATATTTCATTAGACTCTTTGTTGATTTCCACCAATCAAAATGTTATTACATCAATGCCTGCTAAACATATGTTTACGAGCTTAGGGCTCTGCGGAGTTTAGATTCATGTATAGTAAACATTTAAATTGAAGAAAACATCAGTTTTCTAGCACTGTCACAGATTCTGATGCTATGAACAGTAAGCGATGTGATAGCAATGCATTAGAGAAGTCAACCTGGTAAAATATGACAAAACAATTCTCAACAATGTTCCCATAACCTCCCATTTTATAGAAGAACTTTTGCAACTGTGCAATTTTTTTAACCTTCCGTTGATAAAGGTTACGTAAAACCCCAGACAAAAATAATTGTGTTGTAAGTTTGGCATGTGAGCAACACCTTCTTACAGCTTGCGTTCCTTAATTATATTGTTCAGACTGCATTTTCGTGCTGTGTTGCACTCCTGTCATCTTCGTTGTTTTTAAGATTGACAGAAGTCCGTTATTCTGCTCTCTTTGAAAAAATATCATCCAGAAAGAGAAGTGACTGAGATTTGAGGTTAAAAATGTTCTCGACGTCGTTTAATCATCGGCTTTTAATCACCTTCTTTTGACGCTGTTTAACGCTAAACATCACCTTTGCAGTGCAGACGTCATAGTGCTGTCAACATATGAAAGAGACTTTTAACAACGGAATAAGCTGCACCATAACACAATAAGAGAATAAGTTAATCCATAAGCAGAAAATGTAGTTGCCACAGCAAATCGTTTCGGATATTTTTAGGAATCAATGTGGCGTTGCAAATGCTACACTAAGATATGGAGAAAAATATTTGATACTAAAAATGACTTGTTTTCCACAATGCTACAAATAACCTTATTCTAGGAATTTAATAATGTTGAGTTACTGCTAAATCTAATTCTGAAAGTCAAAATTGGCACTAAACATTGAAAACCTGGTATGCTAAAATTCTTACAAAATATTAAGAATATCATTAGTGTAAAAACTATAGGTTAATTGCAAAAGCTGTATTTAGACAGTGATGAAAGTTAAGCAGTTAGGTTGCCAACTGATTAATAAGGCTGATTTTGTTATAGTTATGTTTACTTTAAGACTAATTTTCTCACAAGCTAACAATTCACAATATTTGTAACATTTTCTAAACAATTAAGAAAAACAGAAGCATGAGTATTTTACAGCTGAAATAGATTTTTGTAGTACTCGTTACCTTTACTTACTTTAACGTTGTTTTCATGAGACAGTTATTAATGAACATTAAAGTAAAACTACTTTTGCTAAGAAATTAGCAATTAGAAAACTCTTAGTTTCTTATTTCCATAGAGTGCACGTACTAATCTAGAACACAACACTTTCAAGCATGGAGAAATTAGCGTAATAATGTTTTCACTGAGATACGGGAACGTCGTGTAGCACGGGACAGCGTAAAGTGGATTTCTTTTAGGAAGACCGATGGCCGTGCACGAAAGAAGAGATAGTATATACACCCTTCTCTTCCGCTCACGCAATGCACCAGCAATCAACCATGCCAGCGCGAATTAATCATGCACTGTTTGCAACAATATATAAGCGTTACTTGTTATACATATTTTCTGATCAGTTAACTCACCTTAAGAAAGTCACATGTTGTCATCGTCTATTTTACAATGCCAAATGTAATAAAAATGTTGAGAACCTTAACTATAACAACAAAACCGAGCGGGATGGCTCAGGCGGTAGCGTCTGTAGCCCGCATTCAGGTTTCGGATTCAAATCCCGTGGGCCTACCAATCCAACTGAGGTTTTTTCGTGGTTTCCTTCAGCCGCTAAGGTAAATACCGGATTGGATATTTAATAACACGACCCAAAGTTCCACCTTAAGTCTAAAGCTACAGTAAAAAGAAAAATAGGTGGTAATATCGAATGCTGTGCCATCTATCCACAGACAATGAAAGCAGGTAGATTGGACGGCACCCTAATGGCATCTGCACGGTACGGAGCAGAAGATACAGTTCCTAAACACTTAAGGTCTCTGTGGATACGTACGAAGCAAGATGGTATGGTTACAGGGATGAGACCTAGAAGGCTTACTGTCCGCCACACATCGATCTACGAGTTATCTATTAACAGATCCGTCGCGATATGACTATGTAGTTAAAGCAGCGTAAAATGAATAGATTAATAATAATAATAATAATAATAATAATAATAATAATAATAATAATAATAATAATAATACAACAAAGTATTTTAAAACACGATGAGATAACCGTATCCCACAAGCTCAATGGTGTGATGAGGAGTAATGATGAGCAATGTAGGTCATGCATTTGTTTTACACCTCGTTTCAAAGAGATCTGAGATTGTTTTTAGATTTTTTCTGCAATCCTGTACCAGTGACCTGTCCTTATAATTAATAAAATTACATATATCAGTTGATTTTCTGTGAATATTAGGGATTAATATTTCTGAGAACTACAGAAGATTATTGCTTTTCTGTTATATCTACATTGGCGTCATAGAATGTGTTTTTGCTTCTTTGATATAAATAGCGATGTATCGAGTTTTGTAAATAAAGCCAATTTATAGGTTATACTCATAATATACAAATAATATAATGGATGATACAATAAACACATCTCAATATACTTATTGTAATAAATATTTCTCTAGTACTAGTCTCTCTTATCCAAATAAACATCAAGAGCAATTAATTAAGAATCACACCCAACATATGAACATAAATAAATTACAAATCAATGATTCAGTTATTTATATAAAAAATCTACTAACCCGAAATAATTTTCGATTAATTACAAACAAGAACTTAAGACTGAAAATAAAATTCGCTAAAATAAATGAACAAGAAATCCACGATAAATTAGTAGAAGACTTCACTACTTTTCTGTTTAAATCTATTAATTTGTTGCCTGGCCCCAAACATCTAGCTGTTAAATACTACAAAGCAAGACAAAAACACCGTTTAGCACTCATTAATAAACATCACAACCAGACATCAAACTCTCAACGTGTAGATAAAAGAGCAAGAGAAGCAATAAAAAATAAACATAATTATGAATCGACAAAGCATCATTTCTATAACTGAAGAAGAAAAATTAAATTAAATTGAGTTATATTTATGAACGCGCTTTAACTGCTGTGGTCCTCAGCGTCCCATTCTATATTGGGTGTGAAAGACCGGTGATTTTGCTCAGAGTCCTGTTTATCAGACTTAAGGTTATTTTAGGTGCCGTAAATCTACGACCTGGGACCACCGGCTTTACTTCCCCTCCGAAGGAAGCCATGACTGAAGAAGAAGGGCAATAAGAAGAGTCTTAGAAACAAAATCTGAAATTTGTAACACTGAACTAGAAAACATATACAATTTTTCTCTAATATTCTTTTCATTGAAAATATTATCGAAAGAGAATCATACACAACTAAAATCCCTGGTGCTTATAGAGTACAACTAGACGAAACTTTTATAACAACCATCTTAAAAGAGGAAATTGCTAGAGCTGCTCATCACATTGCAGTAGATACTGCACCAGGACCAGATCGTGCCTTGATGAGGGCTTTTGAAAATGATGAGGTATACTCGATTATAGCGACACTCGCCACTAAGAAGACACAAGCTGGTAATATTCCATACTGTTTTAAAAAAAGCAAGAACAATTCTATTACATAAAAAATACGATCCTACAGATTTATCAATTGGCGACCAATGACCATCTGCTCCGTTATAAGAAGAATTATCGCGAGAGCCCTCGAGAGTAGTTTATGGAATTGTATAAATTTCAATGAACATCAGCGGGGATTTCGCTCCACATCAGGAGCTATAATAAATACTTCAATTCTGGGAGGATTACTAAGGGAAGCAAAAAATGAGAAAGAAGATCTAACCATCATATTTTTAGATATTCAACGTGCTTTATATTGTCATATCTATCTACATAAAACTCTTCAATTTAAGGGAATACCACCTAAACTTGCAAATATAAGTGTTAATTTACAAACCGAACACATCACTCAAACTGAAACAAAGAAAGGCAAAACAAAATGTATACCCGTACGACGCGGAGTTATGCAGGGTTCTCCCATACCACCTGCCCGCTACAACTTGACTATAGACCATATTTTAAATTAACTGACAAGAAGCCTATTGCACCAATATGGAAGATACCTAACAGTCCTAGGTTTTGCAGACGACACCGCCATTATCGAAAAAAACCGTAATATAATTAGCTCGACTAGCATGCATGAGATTTCAAGAAATTGGTTTAATTATTAATCCCCAAAAATTTGTTGGAATAAATATAGTTAATGGTACACTTCAATGTGTATATCTTTTTTTAGACGATCTTTGTAAAATTAACGCAATTCAATTGAAAGAACAGATTCGTTATCTCGGTACCACATTACAAGCCGCTTTAATTTTCGATTGTAATACAATGGATAAACTTTATAAAAAAAATTTAACTTCTTCACCACTGCTCCATAATGGTCAGAAATTCACCGTAATGAACACCTCCATTTTTCCAAGTCTCATCTATTTGTTTCCGACTTCTGATTTTAAAAAAATCCTCAGCAATTTCTGTGCGATACTGACAAAATGATTAAAAGCGCTACAAAAGAAATTCTACAGTTAGAAACAAACACACCAGATAATATGATTTATTTCGGAAAAAAACACAAATGACTTTGCCAATTTAAAACTTCATGGGAAGCTTATCTTCAGTGCATAAATTCTTGAGAAATTACCCTTAAAACCAATAATCAATTCACACTAGCCTCAAGAAACCCTAATAAAGAAGGTCAAGAATGCTTAAAACTCCTGAGGATGAATGACATCGATCATCAGAAAATCACAATCTCCGAAATGGCTTTTACCATGCAAGAAAGATGATAGAAGAACTGATAAATCTCGAATTTACCTTTTTGTGTTCATTACGACAAAAAGGAATCGGAGTAGACCTCTACAAAGAACCTACTAACTCCCGGATAAGGAATCACGTTGGTCTATCATGCAGTGAATGGAAAGATGCCATAAAAATGACAACTTACGTTTCAACATTTCGCTCTATGCTGGGACGATTCCAGGATAACAACCTCCGTAGGCGTTGCCATAGTGAAAAAGGAGCAATTGCGCATGTCCTGGGATCATGCAAACATGGAGATCTTCTGAGAAACACAAGGCACCACCAAATAAGATCATGTATAAGCGAAGAATTAAGGAAAAAGTCTTATGGATTACACTCACATGACTTTCTCTACTCTTGTACACACTATTTTTACAAACACTTATTCTCCATATGCTTCATGTTATTCGAGATGTTAATCTTATTGCTAATTTTCTTGTAGGTGCAAGGGGAATATGGTAGACTTTAAGCGATAGTCAAATATTTTAAGAGCTGGTTGCTATGTTGAGCATTTCATTCTCTTTGCATGTCCAGAACATAAAAAAACGAATAACGAATTCCCATTTGAGAAAAAGTATTGGAAAATATAAGGGAATAACAAACAATAACTTGAAAATGGTTCACTCAACAAAAAAAAATGTGTATGACATAAATTGTGTATTTTAACGCGATCTACAGTATTTGAGCAGTAAAAGTTTGTCTATCTCTTTGGTTTACCAGTTATGCAAAAGTCGTTCACAATGAAGAATACTTTTGGAGACATTCCCAGAAAATTCAAGATATACATTTCATTTGTCATGAAAATATCTTAAACATCTGATATTTTAATCAAAATCGTTACAGCCATTTTTGAGAAAATTAAAATTTTCGAAAAATGTTCCATGTAAAGAGTGAACTGGGGTGGGGGGATTTTCTTGAAAACCTTTGTGTCGCATCTCTGGAAGATACAAAACCTAAATACCAAGTTTGGTGTTTATCCGAAGGTTCGTTTCTGAGTTCACAGTTCAGTCACACGCACGGGCATGCTTTCAAAAATGCTTTTTTTGGATTCAGGGGGTCTCAAAACATATATTTCAGGTGAAATATCGGTATCGAATTTTTGGGTGGAATACAATACCTCCCCTACTTACTATACGTAGTAGAGAAAGTAAAAAGACTTCCCGGTATACGAAGAACTCCACGGACTGGCTCGACCCGGAAGCATATGGCTGTTCGACATGATAGCCTTCAAAGAAAGTAATCCCAATCAATCCCAAGGAGTATATTTTAGATTTAACAATTAGATTTGAACGCCATAAAGGCCAGCCTGCAGAAGTAGGTGTTGATAAACTAACTATATGAACTCACAGATCCATATTTCAAAGACAAGTATCTTCTCAAGAAATAGAAGTCATAGGATTCATGGTCGGAGCCCGTGGAACCATACCTCATCATTTCGTCACTAATTGGAAATGTTTCAATTTACTAACAAAACACCTACAACAGATAGTTATCATGGCTCTACGTGGATCTATATATAACAAGTTTACATCATATCTACAGTTCCTAATGCCAAATTACAGAATATACTTTTAAACTTATAGATAATTTCTACTGTATAATTTTCATTATCTTTTAATCATATAATATGTTTAAGATTTTTTAAAATTGTTTAATATTTATTGATTGTTTTACCTTGTAAATATGGCAGCCTGTAATTACGGGAGGTTGTTTTATCTTTATGAATAAAATTATATATAAATGTAATTGGCCGGAAGATTCCTAATGGGCGTAACCGTTGTCACTGCGCATCCTAAAAAAATCTGATGTGTTATACTCACATGACTTTCTCTACTCTTGTACAAACTATTTTTACAAACGCTTATTCTCCATATGCTTCATGCTAATCGAGATGTTAATCTTTTTGCTAATTTTCTTGTAGGTGCAAGGGGAATATGGTAGGTTATAAGCGATAGTCAAGCCTTTTAAGAGCTGGTTGCTATGTAGCGCATTCCATTCTCTTTGCATGTCCAGGAAATAAAAAAATGAATAACGAACTCCCATTTGAGAAAAAGTATAAGTAATGGAAATTTAAGGGAATAACAAGCAATATCTCGAAAATGGTTCACTCAATAAAAAAACTGTATATGACAAATTGTGTATTTTAACGCGATCTACATTTTTTGTGCAGTAACATTTTGTCTATCTCTTATGGTTTACCAGTTATGCAAAAGTCGTTCACAATAAAGACTACTTTTGGAGACATTCTCAGAAAATTCAAGATATACATTTCATTTGTCATAAAACTATCTTAAATATATCATATTTTAATCAAAATCATTAGAGCCATTTCTGAGAAAATTAAAATTTTCGAAAAATGTTCCATGTAAAGGGTACTCTGGTGTGGGGGATTTTCTTGAAAACCTTCGTGTCGCATCTCTGGAAGATACTGAACCTAAATACCAAGTTTGGTGTTTATCCGACTGTTCGTTTCAGAGTTATGCTGTTCACAGACACACACACGGACATGTTTCCAAAAATTCTTTTTACTTTCTCTACTACGTATAGTAAGTAGGGGAAGTATTGTATTCCACTCAAAAATTCGATACCAAGATTTCACTGGAAATACATGTTTTGAGATCCCCTGAATCCAAAAACAAAACATTTTTGGAAACATGTCTGTGTGTGTCTGTGTGTCTGTCTGTCTGTCTATGTGTCTGTCTGTCTGTGAACAGCATAACTCAGAAACGAACAGTCGGATAAACAGCAAACTTGATATTTAGGTTCAGTATCTTCCAGAGATGCGACACGAAGGTTTTCAAGAAAATCCCCCACCCCAGATTACCCTTTACATGGAACATTTTTCGAAAATTTTAATTTTCTCAAAAATGGCTCTAACGATTTTGATTAAAATTTCATATGTTTAAGATATTTTTATGACAAATAAAATGTATATCTTGAATTTTCTGGGAATGTCTCCAAGAGTATTCTTCATTGTGAACGACTTTTGCATAACTGGTAAACCATAAGAGATAGACAAAATTTTACTACACAAAAAATGTAGATCGCGTTAAAATACACAATTTATTTCATATACATTTTTTTTGTTGAGTGAACCATTTTCGAGATATTGCTTGTTATTCTCTTAAATTTTCCAATACTTATTTTCTCAAATGGGAATTCGTTATTCATTTTTTTGTCTTGGATATGCAAAGAGTATTAATCTGTGGGAAAGGGAATGGTGCTGCACCTAGTAACCAGCTATTAAGAGAGATATATGTGCTTAAAGGCGGCTGTATTTCCAAATTGCCCTTGTAAATATATATTCCCCTTACAACTACAAGAAAATTAGCAACAAGATAGAGTCTGCAAATGTTTATCTCGATTAACATGAAGTAGATGGAGAATAAGCGTTTGTAAAAATAGTTTGTACAAGAGTAGAGAAAGTCATGTGAGTGTAACACATCAGATTTTTTTTGGATTCATGAACCTCAAAACAGATATTTTCGTTGAAATCTCGGTATCGAATTTTAGGGTGGAATACAGTACCTCCCCTACTTACTATGCGTAGTAGAGAAAGTAAAAATGTGATGTGTTACATTCATGTGGCCTCTACCCTCTATACAAAGTATTCTTACTAACGTTTATTTTTCTATCTACTTTATTATAATCAAGATAAATCTTTACAGAAACAGCTACATTACACATTTCGTTATAGACACAATGAGAACAGCGATAGTCAAATGTTTAAGAACTGGACGCTATACGCTGGCCTTAAAATTCCATACTCTTTCCGTGCAATTTGGAGGGGGGGAGAGAAACAGCTGAAAATCGATAGAAGTTAAAAGAATGACAGTGTTGAACAAATCAAACCATTAATAACGGATATCTCGGAAATAGCTTATGCCGCAAAAAAGGTTATTGAAAATAAATTGTGTGTTTTACAGAGATCTACATTTTTGTACAGTACGTTTTCGTCTATCGCTTAACGTTTACCAGTTATACAACATTATACAAAATTCCTTTGGAATAAAGAGGACTTCACAGGCTATTCTCAGAAAATTTAAGATATATATTTTATTTGTATCTAAATATCTTTAATATATGCTATTTTAATCAAAATCGTTAGAGCCACTTTTTATAAAATAAAACATTTTGAAAAATGTTTCATGTAAGGGTAGTTTTGGGGAGGGGGATTTTATTGAAAACCTTCGTCGCATCTTTGGAAGGTACTGAATTTAAATACCAAGTTTGGTATTTATGCGAGATTTCGGTTTTGAGATACGGTTCGCAGACACATAATGGACCTTTTTCTGAAGTGTATGTTTTTATTCAGGAGTCTCAAAACACGGCGGCGCCGTGGCCGAGTGGTTAGACCGCTCGCCTTCCACCGAGGCGACCCGGGTTCAATCCCAGGGATTGCATGTGGGATTTGTGGTGGACGAAGCGGCGTCTGGGCGGGTTTTCTCCGGGTTCTCCGGTTTCCCCCGCCATTCATTCCACCAGCTGCTCCATCATCACCTTTCCTTTCATCCATTTCACCAACATTTCGTTTCATCTACTTCCTTCATCCCATACCAGGCATCGGGCTGATCACCCATCCTGGATGCTCTGTCTGATCCATGAGTGTCTGCTCCTCGACGGGCCTCTGACCCCAGGCACCCGCTTGTAAGTCCTGGGGAGTGTAAGTCCTACATAAGAGGAGGGTAAACAGATAATGAATGAATGAAAAAAAGTCTCAAAACACATATTTCCGGTAAAATCTCGGTATCGAATTTTTAGGTGGCATGCAATAACCTCTCTACCTGTTATGTACGTAGTACAGAAAGTAAAAACATTATAGTACGGTACAGAATACTTTCGTCAAAATGACCATAACTAATTAAAGTTTGCGGCTTCCCTTATACTATTGTTCAGAACTGCAATTCTTTGGAATTTGGACGAGCAAGACGTATTTTACAGACACGAGTGATTTTCGAGCGTCGTTGCTCGAACCATTACACAAAAGCTATAAGTATTATTCTCATCAGCTTTTAGTATACTTGATCTTATGAAATTAGTGAACTTAATATCACGTAATAATTTGAAGTGGGTTAATTTTATGGTGGTGTTGTATTGTATTTCGACTGTTGGGGAGCCGAACTTGAAGTAGTTGCAACCGCACGTATGGTACCCGGTAGCCTTCGCCCCAAATTTAAAAATATTAACTTTGTAATTTGACTGTTTCTTTCAATATTATATATTTATGTTTGCCTCGGCTGCGTCAGTATTATTGTTAGAGACATGGATTTCTTTGCAGGGAGTAGTGCGGCTAAGAATGTAGGCTTACACAGATTATAATTTTTTACTTCACTACATTTATTAATCTTTGACACAATTTACATAACACTTCACTATAGAGAGATGTAAGATTCTCTTATTAATTACTTGCACTTTTTAACACGTAAACTATTTTTGTCTCACACTGAATACGTATTAAACTTCTCGAGGAGACATCTCGCGTCCTGTTAGGAACGCTCTTTACAAGCAACTGACTTCTGAATTTGTACAATTTGCCCTATTTCAGTTTCTGATTGGCTATTCCTAATCCAATAGAATGCTTTCATTTAACTTAAGCTTTTTTTCTGGTTGTTGATTGGCTATTTATAAACTGTCTCAAAATTTACATTATTGTTGCTCCAAAAATTACAGGTAGCATTTTTAAACTTTCTTATTCATTATTGCCTCAAGGTTAACTTATTGTTACCTCATTGCTAGCAAGTTTTAATCTATTATTCTCACAGCTCCTACATTATTAAATTACGTAATATATTCTCATAACATTATTGAACATGTACATAATAATATAAACATTAATATAATGACTGTTACATGCATTTTATATATTATATTATACACATATTGCTTTAAGGCGGGCTGTTATTATATTTTATATTATATAAATTGACTGAAATCATTTAAGTGTTAAAAATACTGCCTCAACTGGTACGAATGCGCGATGTTTTATATAAGTGTTTTCCCCGAAGGCGAAATTAATACACCTCTGGCTCGCCTTGGAGCTTCAGCATGTACTTTTATCTTGTTTCTATTACCTGCCTACTCAGGTTCTATACACAGAAGAAATGCCAGATGCTTTACGTATCCCCCCATCCCGTTTGACGTCGCGCTGACTCATTCGGCTCTCAGAATATGCACCTAAATCTGCATTGCGGAACAGCTATGCGTGGATCTATACAGGGTGATTCAAAACAAACCTGACAGCACTTAGCTGGCTGATCACTTTTTCTAAAGTGAAAGGCGTCTTATGAGTAATGTGGGGGGAGTAAAAGTTGCTTCGGATATGTAGATGGAGATGGGTTTCACATTTTGTCAAAAAAACCTACATCAACCCAAGAGGAGTATTATAAAGTGCTTTACATTACAAAAGAGGTACGAATTGTCAAACTCCTGCATAACAAAGCGTACATCGGCGACGCAGACATTAATATGCATGGCCAAACCTATTGGAAACATGCACTGAAGCATGATGTCGCTCATGACATTACGCCATAGTGATAGCGCTAATGACCATAGGGGGAAGAAAAAACAAGTGGAAACGCCTAAGTAATCTCATAGCGCCCAAAATAACGGGTTTCTGGATAAGATTCCTGTTTTTCAAATAATCATTTTGCCGTTCCACATATCTAAACGTTATCGGTGTTCTTTGAATCACCCTGTATAATCGTTTCTTACGTGATCGTTTATGGCTATCTCACTCAGAAAAGCGATGTGCTTACATAGGGTAATTAAATGCAGACCATCTGATAATTTAAAATCGCTATTCATATGGAAATGAAGGTGTAATGTCGAGTGAATAGTAAATAAATGATTAAAAGTGAATATACAGTCTAAACACTTTATAGTTGAACCGAGCGAGATGGCTCGGCGGTAACGCGTGCGACTCGTATTCGGGAGGTCCTGGGTTCGATCCCGACGACCACTTTTCTCTGGGTCAGTAGGCCAATGCTGGGGTGGTTTCTCTTCTACCAAGACTTCCCTGTACCTATCATTTCCTTTGTTGTTTCAGGGTTGTAGGACCAGGCGACAGTGTTCCCCGTCTTGCGGCTGGTCAGTGGAGGTGAGCTTTGTAGAGGTTTCTTTGGGAATGCTCAGTTAGGACCCGCCCCAGGGTGGGCACCCCTTTGAGGAGACCCTGGAAGTTAGGGGCTTGTAGATGGGCTTGGGATGCGTCGGGAAACGTTAAAGACCCTGTCCATGCTTGCGCACGTCGTCATCCGGATCTGGTCGCACTCATCCCTCCCTCCCAGCGGACATGGTAGAAGCCCAAAGGGGCGCGAACCTGCCCCTGTTGTGGGGTCCCCTCCATTCGTCCGCACCCTTTACTTTACCTTCTAATTGAGACTAAACTCTATTTCATAGATATGCATAACGGAAGAAACTGTCATTTAAGGCAACTTTGATGCTGTGGTAATAAAATGTTGATGCTAACGAAAACATAGGCATATATTTACAATAAATGTGAGGTCAAAGCCTTGTCAGGTTTCACCTACAATGACTCATTGTAGGATCATTAATCTCATCCTGATCCACTTTAAGCCAGGAAAAAGTCGATTAAATTTTCAGACACATACAATTTAAAATGTAAGATTTAAGCATTTTCAACATAATCATGTGGCTTCGGTTTATTTTTTAATAAGGATCATACACATTAAAAGTATGAGCCTAATATGTTTACTTTTGGTATAAGAAACTTGATCTGAATTGTTGAAAAATGTGGTTTAAAATATAACACAGAGGAGTGTCTTAAATATAAACATTTTGCTTTATTTTTGTTTGCAAAGTTTTATCTTGCACAGGGAAGAAAAATTAATGGTTTCCTTGATAGGAAACAACATAAGCTACATAATTAGCATACTTAGCCCCATTTTGTTCCTTACACTCCTCAGTACAATGAATGTTTTGTTTGATATCATCAGTCAATAGCTAATCAAGGACAGTTATTGCTTTCCTCTGATTTCTTGAGAACAGCTCACATTACTGGTGCATACTAAGCATCCAAAGCTGTCCACTTGCACCACTACTCATCTCGAATTCGCAGATATATATTCTCAGTTTACCTTGGTCTAACTGTACCATGCTAGCCTCTGTTCCCGATTCGCGGGTTCAAACCCGGCCTAAGAAGGTGGTATTTTTCGGGCGTAAAAATCCCTAGCATGGCTTCCTTCGGAAGGAAAGTAAAGCCGTGTCGGTAGATTTACGACACGTAAAAGAACCTCAAGCCTGATAAAGAGGTCTCTGAGCAAAATTTGCAGTCTTTCATGCCCAATATAGAATAGGACGCTAAGGACCATGCAATCAAAGAGAGTCCATAAATAAGACTCAATTTCAATTTTCTGAGTTTTCTTCCTACAACCACAAAGTATAATTTCCGGATTTATCTTCATCCCACACTCCTTATCATTGTCGTTTTTCTTCGTTGGCATGCTCTTTTCGATATGTTCTCTTCTGCTAACAATTTCATATCGTCAGAGAATCTTATGTATTTTATGCTTCTACTTTATTAACACGCCGTTCTTACTCTGCAAACAATTCTTAGCTAAATTTAAGTAAGATGTTGATGGGGCAGGTGGAATTAATAATGGAATTGATAAAATGCTTTTCAAATACCCAGCTCTTGGAAAGAAGCTGTAGTATGTCCAGTCTTCAGAAAAGGGGTGCACAGAGGCATAGACCTCTAATGCAGACCAAATCTATGCTAAAATTCAAACAAAGAAACTGAATTTAATATCATAGGTATGAATTAGTGAGATC